>CAUYQG010112392.1:0-49395 GCA_963574415.1 Tarsius wallacei | reverse complement strand
CTTCTTTTCTATGTTTTTGACAGTTTGGGTTAGTTCTGTGTTTTGGTCTTTGAGCTCTGAGATTCTTTCTTCTGCTTGGCTAATTCTGCTTTCCATGCTTATTAGTTTGTTATTTATTTCCATCACAGTATTCTTTACTGCTCTGATTTCTCTCATCAGCTCCTTCCTATTTTCTTCTTGTCTCTTCTCAATTTTTTTATTCCCTCTATTAATGTCTTGTTGTCTGTCTGGGTTTGTTGCATGTGACCAGTCATTCTGGGGACTCTTCATTGTTTGTGTTCCAAAGTCTGTTTTCTCAGTGTCTGACCTCCCAGGGGTCTGTGTAAGACCTATATTCTTCTTTTGGTTTTCTTCATTTGTGCGGTTTTTTCCTCCCTACTTTTTCCTTCCCTCCACATCACTGTCTTCTTTAATTCTGTTATTCAGGGGTGGAGGGATTGCTTTTACTTCTGTTTGCTCAATTTCCTATTCTTCTTTATGTATATCCTCTTACTTTGTTCAATTCTGGAGTTGCACTGTAGTTTGGGGGTGGTCCTTTTTCTCAGTTTTGAGATTTACTTAAGGGGGGAGCTGTGATTCAAAATCTATCTGCAGGTTCTGATATCCGCCGACAGGTGTATGGATAATCTGAAACCCACTTCCCACTGCCTTGGAATCTGTCTGTGCAGTGGGGTTGTAGGTTTATTCCCTGTAATAGGATGAGGTTAACAGAGGGAAGAGAATGGAGAAGACAGTGGGGGGATGAGGGGGGTGGAAAGAGAGAGGAGTAAGGGGGAGAACAGACGAGTGTACCAACAAATGGAGAGAGAGACAAAAACTGAAACAAATGAAAACAATAGACCACATTATAAACTGGCCAACTACAATACAAAAAAAAAAAAAAAAAAACTAAAACATACAATGATGCTAACATACAAGCTAACCAATCTCCTTATTGGTGTGCTATTCCTCTATACAAAGATATGGTTTACAGAAAGAAGAAAAGAAAAGAAAAAAAAAGAAAAAAAGGAGAAAAAAAAGGAATAGAATCAAGTCAGTAAACTAACAGAACCAATCAAGCACACTCTGAGACTTTTCGTTTAATTCCAATGTCCTTTCAGCTCTGATTTCCAGCTGTCTTCAGGCTGGTAAATTTGTTCACAGTTAGGTCGTTTCCCCTTTCGGTTTTGTTACCTTTAGTCACCAGCAGGTGGTGCTATCTCATGGCTCCAGATAGTCTTTATCTCAGCTGCTCACCCCACGGGGGGAGGGAGCCAGAAAGAAGCCTGAAATGGGAGTCGTGGCCTCAAGGCACATGGGAAGAGACCACGGCCTGGCAGGACATCACGGTGGCAGTAGTGGTGGCAGTGATCTCAGCAGCTCTTGCTTGCAGGGGATTCAAGGTCTGAAGGCCTGGATCACCTCAGACACAGCCGGTGTGATGTGCAATGGCTGCTCCTGCGGCAGCTGTGCAGCAGCGGCTGCAGTGAGTGTCTGTCCAGATCGCCATGATGTAGAGCTTACAGGGGCTTCAAGGTCTGAAGGCATGGACAGCCTCAGGCACGGGCTGTGCGATGTGCAAAGTCTAACGTGGCAGCTGCTGCAGCAGCTGCTGCAGCAGCTGCCTGAATCGCCCTGATGCTTCAGCAGTGTCAAAGGCCAAGCTCCGTGTGAAGAGCAGGCTGCCAATGATGAGATCTGCAGCCCCTGGGGAGAGAGCCGGAGTCTTTTTGTGTCCTCTTTTGGGGAGGTCTCATAGACCAAGCTACCCCATCGCCATCCTGCCGGAAGTCTCTGTATCATAGGATTAGAAAATTTAATACATTTATATTCAAGATAATTGTTGATAGCTAAAGACTTACTACTGCCATTTTATTTATTTTTAGAGGGTTGTTTTGTAGATACTTTGTTCCTTACTCTCTCGATGTCTTTATTTGTGATTGCACTGAATGATAATAAAAAAATCAGTTTTTGTGGTGTGTGGCTAATGAGTCTTCAGATGAAATTTTAAATCTTAAATTTTAATATTACAAATTTGGCGAGTAAAGAATGAGATTAGCAAGATGACAAAATGTTTTATCCACCTACAACAAGAATTCTGCATCCATCCACAAAGAAAAACATCTTTCAGGTAGGTGGTTGTGAAATCCCAGTTGAGCCCAAGACCTAGGAGGGTCATTTAGAGACTGTAGACCTGCACCCAAGTGGCAGATCTTCCCATCGTGCTCCTGAATTCAAACTCAGAAACAGTCTCATATCCCAAAGTGCTTGAAAACATGTGAAAGTATAAAACTTACTGGTAAAGGTTGACATATAGTCATTTCAGAATCTAAAATCATAAAGGTTGTGTGTAGTAACAATTCTAGTATGAGTCTAAATACAAATGTATTAAAACAATTATATTTATAAACATTTAATTAACAATCATACAACAGAAATAAATGTAAAATATGAAATCAATAGTGTAAAATTCTGGGTAAGAAGAAAAATGGTGGGTTTTTTGGTATGAAATGAAAGCTAAGGAACTATCAGTTTTAATTAGAATGTTATAACTATAGAATGCTTTATCTAAGCCTCCTAATAACTGCAAAGAAAAACAAAACTCTGGTAGATACACAAAAGATAAAGCTAAACATAAAGATAAAATAATCAAAACATACAATTACAAAAATAATCACAAAAGAGACAACAAGAAGAAAAGAGAACAACAAAGAAGTACAAAAAGTCCATCATACTCAGTGATCTATCATAGAAACAAAGAACTGAGTACTACATATTCTCACTCATAAGTGGACCCTGAACATGTACCATAATACAATAAGAAAGGGATTAGCAGTAGTGGGGCTATTCCGGGGAGAGGGCACAGCACATAGCATACCTGATCTCAAACCAGGTGAAGTGAGGACCAAAGGGAGACCCAGACTTCACCTGTATCATGACCACTTGTATACCTAAATCTGAATTGCACCCCACATCTTTAAAATAAAAAGAAAGAAAACATAAGATGAAATTTAAAAAAGAACAAAATGCTAGCAGCAAGGCTTTACCTATTGATCACTAATTCAATGCAAATGAATTAAATTCTCTAATTATAAGAGAATTTAACTAGAGTGGTGAACAGATTAAAAAAAAAAAAGATCCAACAATATGCTGCCTTCAAGAGACTCACTTTAGCAGTAAAAACATAAATAGACTGAGAATGAAGGGAAAGAAAATCTAAAAGAGAGAATGGATGATTTACTTACATCAGACAAAATAGGCTTCAAGTCAAAAACTGTAAAAAGAGACAAAGAGGGCTATTATAGTATGCTAAAAGAGCCAATTCACCAAGACTATATAACAATTTAAAAATATATGCACCTAACATTAGAGTATCTAAAATATGTAAAATAAAATATTAATATATTTAAAGAATGCAATACAATGATAGTGAAGGACTTTAAAACTCAATGGTCAGCAACAGACAGATGAACCAGACAGAAAAACAGTAGGGAATGGTGGACCTGAATAAACGTTAGACCAAATAAACCTAATAGACACATATTGAGCATTTCACCCAATTATAGCAAAATATACATTCTTCTCAAGTGAGCACAAACATTCACCAGGATAGATCATATTTTAGGCCACAAAACAAGTTTGAATAATTTAAGCAAATTTAAATCATACCAAGCATCTTTTCTGATCATAATGAAACAAAACTAAAAATTCATAACAGAAAAAATTATGGAAAATTGACAAATACATGAAAATTAGATAATAAGCTCCTGAGCAATCAATAGGTCAAATAATAAAATAAAGAAACATTTCAAAATATTTTGATATAAGTGAAAATAGAAATGCAATATAACAAAATCTATGGGATATAACAAAAGCAATTCCAAAAGGGAGTCTATAGCAATAAACTCCTATATCAAAAAAAGAGGCATAGTGTTATACATCCAGAAGCCAGTAAAAGAAGAACAGACTGAGTCCAAAATCCGTAGGAGAAAAGAAAAAATAAAGGTCAAAGCAGAAATAGAGAATAGAACAAAACTAAGAGTTGATTCTTTTTAAAGATAAAATTAATAAGCCTATAGTCAAGCTAACAAAAAAAACTCATGGATAAACTAAAAAGCAAAAGATAATATATTAAAACAAACTCCACTAAAATACAGAGAATTTTATGAGGCTACTATAAAGAATTATATACCCACAAGCTGGACATTCTAGAAGAAATTAATAAATTCCTCAAAGCATACAATTTAACAAGGCTGAATTAAGAAGAAATAGCAAAATCTGAACAGACAAACTGAATGAGTAAGAAGACTGAATCAATAATAAATATCTCTCATCAACAAAATGTTCAAGACCAGATGGCTTTACTATAGAATTCTATCATTTAAAAGAGAACTAATACTAATTCTTCTCAAATTCTTCAAAAAAATGGAAGTGGAGGGAATACTTCCAATCTTCTTTCATGAGGTCAACATTATCCTGATACAAAAGCCAAACAAGGGTAAAATAAGAAAGAAACTACAGGCCAATGTCCCTATGAAGATATAGATTTAAAAATTCTCCAGAAAATATTTACACACTTAACAGCATGTTAAAATGATTATTTGTCATAATTATGTGGGATTTATTCCTGGGCTGCAAGAATGGTTTAACACATGCAAATCAATAAATGTGATAGAACACATTAAAACAATGAAGGTCAAAAATTATATAATAATCTTAATAGATGTCAAAAAACATTTTCCAAAATTCAACATTCTTTTATGTTAAAAACTCAACAAACTAGACATAGAAGTAATGTGTTAATATCTCAACAAAATAAAAGCCATCTATAAAAAAAAGTCAGCTAATATAATAATCTATGGTGAAAAGTTAATAGTGTTTTCTATGAGATCAGGAGCAAGACATGAATGCCAACTCTCACTGCTTCTATTCAACATAGTATTGGAAGCTCCATTTAGAGCAACTATACAAGAAAAATAAATAGAATGCATCCAGTAGAAAGGAAGAAGTGAATTTGTCTCTTTTTACTGGTGATGTGATCTTATGCATAGAAAACTCTAAAGACTTCTGCAAAAACAAGCAACAACAAAAACTGCCAGACCTGATAAATTCAGTAAATTACATGGAACAAAATCAACACAAAAAAATTTATAATATTTCTTTAAACTAACTATGAACTATCTGAAAATAAAATTAAAGCATTACTTTCATTCACAATACCATAAAAATAGAAGTAATTGTAACAAAAAAGTGAAAGAAATGTATGCCAAAACAATGAAACATCGATGAAAAAATTATAGATAACACAAATAAATAAAAAGATATTCAGTATTCATGAATTAGAAGAATTAATATTGTTAAAATGTCCTTGCTACCGAAAGGAATTTACAGATTCAGTGCAATCCCTAGCAAAATTTTATTGTCACTTTTCATGAACTTTAAAGAAGTACTATAATGTGTATGGAACCACAAAAGACCTTGGAAAGAAAAGCAATCTTGAGCAAAAAGAACGTTGGAGGTATTACACTACCTGACTTCAAAATCTATTATGAAGTATGATAATTCCAACAGCATGGTACTGCATAAAAACAGACACATTGACCAATAAAACAGGGTAGAATGTTTAGAAATAAATCCACACAACTGATTTTTGACAAAGGTGCCAAGAATGCACAATAAAGGACAGTCTCTTCAATCAATAGTGCTGGAAAAAAACTGGATATCTACAAGAAAAATGAAATTGAACTCTTATGTTATATAATATTTTAAAAAAACTCTCAAGGTGGATTAAAGTCTTAAATGTAAGATCTAAAACTGTGAAGCTAGTAGAAGGCAATATAGGGGAAATGCTCCATGGCATTGGTCTAAGCACAGATTTATTGGATATGATCTCAAAAGCACAGGCAACAGAAACAAAAATAAACAAGTGAGATTTTTGTTCAAATTAAAAACCTTCCACATAGCAAAGGAACAATTAGTAGAGTCAACAGTCAACCCATAAATTTGGAGAAAATATTTGAAAATAGTCTATCTGATAAGGGGCTGAGATGTAAAATATATACAAAACTAAAACCACTAAATACATGAAAACAAATAATGCAATCCAAAAAAAGATAGACACTTTTCAAGAGAATATATATAAATGGCCAAAAGATAAATAAAAGAATGCTCACCATCACTGATTATCAGGAAAATGCAAATTAAAAACCACAATGAGACATTATCTCACACCTGTATAATGGTTGTTATCAAAAAGACAAAAGATAATATGTGTTGGTCCATAAGTTTATAATATGGTGTGGAATAAAGGGAATACTTGTGCACTGTTATTGGAGATGTAAATTGATATAGCCATTATGAAAAACAGTATAGAGACTTCTCAGAAAACCAAAAGTTGAATTACCATACAATTCAGTTACCCCACTTCTGAGTATATATAAAAAGAAATTGAAATCAGTGTGCTGAAGATCTCTCTGTACTCTCATGTTCGTTACAATGTTATTCACGATAACCAAGATATGAACACAGCCTATGTGATCATCAATGAATGAACAGAGAAAAAAAGATGTGGTATAAATATACCATGGAATACTGTTCAGCTTTAAAGGAGGGGCAGCAATCTGCCATTTGTAATATCAGAGATGAACCTGGAAAACAGTATGCTAAGTGAAATAAGACAGGAACAGAAAGAAAAGTATCACATAATATCACTTATATGTGCAATCTAAAAAAGTTGAACTTATAGGGAGTAGAATGACGATTACCAGAGGCTGGGAAAGAGAAGAGAAGAAGAGGAGATGTTGACTTTAAGGTACAAAGTTTCAGACAGAGGAGCAAGATTTAGTGATATATTTCACAGAATAGTGACTGCAATAAATACAATGTATTGTGTACTTTAAAATTGCTAAAAGTGCAGATTTTAAATATTTTTACCACAAATAATAGATAAATACCGAAACTGATGGATTTTTTAATTAGCCGGATTTAATCATTTTACATTGTGAACATAAAACATACAAAACACCACATTGTACCCCATAAGTTTATACAATTATTATTTGTCAGTTAAAAGTAAAATTTAAAAATTGGGGGAGAAATCTATAGCTTTAAGTGCTTGTATGAGAAACAATTCTACATGAAGTTTGATCTGAAGAAGATTAAAAGGAGGAGAAAAAGTGAAGTAAAATCAAAATCAGTAGAAAGAATAAAATAATAAAAGATAAAAACATAATTTATACAAATATAAAACAGACAAAATTGATAAAATTAACAAGTTAAATATTCTGCTTTGCTCTTCATTGTTAAAACTTGACCATGTTAGAACTTAATAATGGTGACACTAGAATCTAGAAAGAGAAGATTTCCAGGCTCCCAGAATATGTGACTAAAGGAGAACTTAGAAGGACAAAAGTGGTGCTGAATATGAACAGACACCTTTATCTAGAAAGAGGCCATTTGAGTCACAATCTGGGGACAAACTACAGGAGCACTGGGATGTCACTTTGACATTACATTGGCCTGTAGTGTCTTGTTAGGCACATAGAAATTACTCACTACTTAGTGAATGGCTAGATAATAATAATAAATAGGACTATCAAATCCTTCTTTTTAAAATGTCATTCCGAGTGAAAGGAATAAGGTAAAGGGTATGAGCCTAAATAGGAGTCAGCGTGTGTGTGTGTGTGTGTGTCTTCAACTCATCATGAGTTTAAAAATTTGATCTTCTGTTCTCTCTTAATGTTCTTTGCCTTAACAGTGGTTGATATAATTTAACAGCAGATGTGACATTTCTATTTTTACCAAGAAATGTTCAGTGGAAAGATATTCTGGGAAATGAATTTTCCATAGGTAATCAAAATTATATGAGTCCAAGATTTCTAAGTCACTAATTATTTAAAAAAGAATATATTTGAAATTTATTTCTCTATAATTGAGAAATCCAGATTATAGTAAGTTTCAGACAGTAATAGTTTCCTATTTTTTAAGAAGATGTATCCCTAGAACAGTCATTTGTAACAATTTTTATTGTCACTTTTTTTAACTTTCCAGGAAGCCACTAATCACAAAATTATAGGTTTTCATTTTTATCAAGGAAATTATTCAAATTGCAATAGGACATGGCTATATTGTATAAGTCAGAGACATTGAGGAAAGTAAAAAGTGTAACGTGATTATAGGCTTTAAAATGTTTTTGTTTTATTGTGGTAATAAAAATTAAATAACTACACTTTTACTAAAATTTTAACTATACTTAATTATTGCCAGTTATAAAGATAGTGTTGTACAATAGATTTCTAAAACTTATTCATCTTGTATAATTGAAAATTTATGACTATTGATTAGCAACTCTCTGTTTCCCTCTTCCCCCATAACATTGGCCGTGGCCATGATGTAAAGGATATGACACCAAAAGCTCAGGCAATAAAAGGAAAAAATAGACAACTGAGAATACATTAAGTTTGAAATCTTTTAGCATGACAAAGAAAACAATTAATATAGTGAAAAGGCAACCTACAGAATGGGAGAGAAACATATATCTGATAAGGTGATAATTTCCAAAATATATAAAGAACTTCCACATTTCTATAGCCAAAAAACCCCAAACAACTAATAACTCACATGAAACATAAGCTAAAGACTTGAAAAGGCATTGCTCCAAAGAAGGCACACAAATGACCATCAAACGTATGAAAATATACTATGTCACCAGTCAACAGGGAAATTTGAATAAAAATTCTATCAACTCATGCCTGTTAGGATGGTTATGATCAAAAACAAAAAGAAAAAAACAAGTGTTGGCAGTGATGTATGTAGAGAAATTGAAACACTTGCACGGTGTTGGGAAAGCAAAATGTACAGGTGCTATGGAAAACAGTACGAAGTTTCCTCAAAAATTTAAAATAGAACTATCATAAATTTCAGGCTTTATTTTAACTAAACTTTTTATTTTGAAATAAGTGCAAATTCACAACAGGTGTATTAAATAACACAGAGACTTTCCATGTGTACTCTATTCAGTTTTTCCCAATAGTAACCTCTTACAAAACGATACAAATATTACAACCCAGATATTGGAATTGATATAGTCAAGAAACAATATTTTCATCACCACAGGATTCCTTAGGTTGTTTTTAAAAATAATACACATGTCTCTTCTTTTCCTTCCATTACTCTTTCAACTTCTGGTAATTACTGCTCATTAATTTCATAATTTTGTCATGTCAAGAATTATATAAATAAAGTCATGCATTATGCAACCTTTGAAGACTGCTTTTTTTTAAATTCAGCATAATTATCTGAAAACTCATCCAGGTTGTGTAGCAATAGTGTGTTCCTTTTTATTGCTTAGTAATATTCTATAATATGGATATGGCACAGTTTATCTCTTTACCTACTAAAGAACATGTAAATTGTTTCCAGTTTGGGGCTATTAGTAATAAAGCTGCTATAAATATTTATGAATAAGATTTTTGTGAAGATAAGTCTGAATTCCTATGGAGTGATTGTCTAGGAGTATAATTTTTGGGTTGGATGGTAGTCACATGTTTAGTTTTTGAGAAACTGTTAAGCCTTTTTTTTTCAGATTAGCTATATCATTTTATATTCTCTTTAGCAACATCTGAGTAATTCAGTTTCTTTGTATCTTCACCAGCATTTGGTCTTGTCATTATTCTTCTTCTTATTTTTCAGCTCTTTTGATATTTGCATGGTAGCTTCTTATTTTGCTTTTAATTTATATTTTCCTAGTGGCTAGTGATGCTGAATACCTTTCATGTGCTTGTTTGACATCTGTAGTTTCTCTTTGTTAAAATTTTATGTTGCACACACGCCTGTCTATCTATATTGTAAAAAAAACAAAAATAAAAATGAAACAAAAAACTGTTTTTAAGCCCACCTATTATCTGGGTCTGTATATCTGACAACAAAATAAGACATTTGTTTTAAAAATGTTATAACTTGAGGATCCTGAGAAGATGATGGTGCAGCCTGTCAGGGACTGCATGAGTCTCTGTGTGAGTGAGTGTATGGACCAATTTGTATGCATGTCTGTGTGTAAGTGGGTATGTGAATGGCTGACTAAGTGGAGACCCAGGAGCAAGTGGCCAGGGCTCTCTTGGTGAAGCAGTTGGTGCTGCAGTTGCCTTGCATGGATTTCTAGCACTTCCCGGAGCATAGAAGCTGAGTGTCATTTTCTAAAATCAGCAAAGCTTTCCCAGGAACAAGCTGCCAGAGCTGTTTCCACTACCACATGACAGGCCAGACACTGGCCATGAGGGGGGCCATGGAGGAAGTACAGCAATGGAGTCAGAGGCAGAATCCTGAAGAAGCAGCAGGGCCACCCCAAACCTGGACTCACTGCCACTCACAGGACAGTCTGCAAGGCTGTGCCACTGGGACCTGAGATCCTGAGACTGTGGTACTTGCTAGGGAGGGAGCTAGATTTCCTAATTGCATTTGTGGCAGTTATAGCAGTCTGTAGATAAACTGAGCAGCCACTTTAAAGCCTGGGCAGAAAAGTGCTCCAGGGTTGCCTCTGTGGAACAGCAGACCTGCATCTTAAGACCAGGAGATGATCTCTGCAGTGCTTTGGGACTGCTCTCTGTGAACTCAAAGAGCACCACCCCCAGAGCACAACCCCTGGTGGGTAGTAGTGGATGCAGAGTCCCAGATGATCCACTCCCACCCTGGACCAGCTGCTAGGCAACAGATGCATACAGTAGATCTGATTGAGAAGGAGGCTGGTAAGTGCCTAGCTGATTCCCTCCCAGCCCATAACAATGAGCAAAAGAGATCAGGAGGGAAGGGTAGAGGCCGGAGGCCCCATTCCCCCACAACAAATTGGATGCTGTGGGAGCTGTGACCATGCTGGGAGAGGAAGAAAGGGGGAAAGAGTCCAGGAGATGCTGAGTCAAGATACCCCAGTGCCCCACCTTCCAACAGTTGCATGCTTGTTATCAATTGCAGGTAGTGGGGGTGGATTCTAGCATCTCAAGTTTCAACAGCAAAGAGGGAATCTGTAGTAACAGACCTGTAGTCCAGAACCCATCACAAGAGGGAGTTTCCACTCTCTCAATGAGATATACTATAGCTGAGAAATCTCTACCAATGTGTTTCTTGTGTTTTGGTTTTTGTTTGTTTGTTTGCTTATTTGTTTTCTCTCTTTTTTAATTCTTTTAATCTTTGTCTCTTTGCTTTGTTTAATGATTGGTTTTCTCTTTTTTTCCTCCTTTTTCTCTAGCTTTGATCTTTCTCTGTTTTTTTTCCCTCTTTTTCTTCTTCTTTCCTTTTTTTCTCCTTCCCTCTCTTTTCTCTTTTATTCCCTGTCTTGGACTCAGAGACTACACAAGCATACTCATTGTAAGATCACAGTGTGTGGAGATGGAGAGCAAGTCCCAACTGGCCCATTGACAAGATAGCAAATATTGTGACCCATCAGTAGGTTCTGAATCCTAGTGGCCCCTCCTTCAACCCTTAGCAAGTGCTCAAAATTGAAAAGAGATAGCACAGCACCCCACCCCAGGCTTTGTTTTGCAAATGAACAAAGTTGGAACCCCAACTCAGGGAAGGAGAGAAAGTACAGTAAATATCAGAAGTGATTGCTTTTTCATTTCCCACTGAGCAACAGAATTATAGAGAAAAATAATGAACTATTATAAAGGAAGAAAAACCAACAAAAAATTACTGATAACCTTCAGAGCTCAAGTGAAGAGTCAGTGCCTGAAAGAAGATCAACTGAAACATAAATGATGGCTATCTCTGAAAACAATGGCACCCAGAGGATATTTACAGAGATCAGAGAATCATTGGATAGAATGAATAAAAATCAGTAAATGCAAGGGTTAAAACTAAATTAAATTGCAAAAGAGTTGGATGGATTTAAGAAAGAATATTCAGAAATAACAAATAAAGAACTCAATCCAAGAAATAAATAACAAGCTGGCAAGCATGGGAAGCAGAATTGACTAAGTAGAAGAAAGAATCTCAGAGATGGAAGATGAAAATATGGAATTAATGCAATATATTAAAAATATAGTTTAACAAACATAAGAAGAAACTTTGAAGAGATGTGCGATTTTATCAAGAAGCCAAACCTATATCTTATCACAATACCTGAAGTAGAAAGAGAAATGAAAAACACTTTGGAACAAACATTTCATGAAGTCATTCAACAAAACTTTCCTTTTTTGGTCAGAGAGATGATTTTACAGACACAGGAGTTTCAGAGAACCCCTGAAAGACAGCTTATGAGAAGACCAACCCCAGGACACATAGTAATTTGCTTACACAATGTAGGTATAAAAGAAAAAATCCTGAAGGCAGCAAGGGAAAAAGGTCAGACTACCTACCATGAAAGACCAATCAGAATTGCTGCAGACTTATCTGCAAGAACACTACAGGCCAAAAAGAATTAGATCCCACTCTTTACTGTTCTTAAAGATTCAACCAATTATTTCAACCAATTATTCAACCAATTATTTCAACCAATAATTTTCTACCCAGCCAAGCTAAGCTTCATCAGTGATGGAGAATTAAAATCCTTCCCAGACAACCAATTCTGAAGAAAATATGCTGCTTCCAGACCAGCTCTATAGGATATGCCTAAAAGGTGTTGTGCACAGAAAAAAGAACCAAAAGAAAGACCATACACTACACAAGATCTCAAACAAACCAGAAACAACAAGATGCACAGCACACCCACAAAAATGAAAACATATATTAATACAAAAGCTAAAAGAAAACAAAACAGCCTTTAAGAGTCTATGACAGGGGCAACCTCTCACATTTCAATAATCAGTTTGTACATGAATGGACTAAATGCACCACCGAAAAGACATAGAATGGCAAACTGGACAAAAAAAAAAAAAAAAAAAAGAAAACACTGGGGGTGTATTACCTCTGTGGAAAACAGTGTGGTGGTTTCTAAAAGATCTAAAAATCAACCTTCCATACAACCCAGAAATCCCCCGTCTAGGAATACACCCAGAGGACCTCAAATCATTCTACTAAAATGATACCTGCGCATGCATATTTACTGCAGCACTATTCACAATAGCAAGAACGTGGAACAAGCCATGCTGCCCATTGAAAGTGGACTGATTAAAAAAAATGTGATGCATATACATGATGGATTATTACACAGCGACAAAGAAGGACAAAATTATGGACTTCACAGCAACCTGGATGTGTTTAGAGTCTACTATACTCAGTGATCTATCATAGAAACAAAAAACTGAGTACCACATATTCTCACCTGTAAGTGAACCCTGAACATTTGTTATAATACTACAAGAAAGGAATTGGTAGTAGTGAGACACTGTCCGGTAAGAGGGAGTGGGAAACAGAACATCAATAAGGGTACTTGAGCCTAAAATAGGTGAAGTGGGGGACAATGACTGGCCCAAACTTCACTGGTATGTTGGCCACTTTTGTATATAACCTTGAATTTTATTCCATATCTTTAAAATAAAAAAAAAGCTGATGTGTGTAAAAAATATCCACAAACTCCCAGAGCACCTTATGTATCTGTAATTATCTTTTGTTTCTTTTGTATACTGCTAGATTTCCAGCCACTGTTACTGTGTATACATGTGGTAGGTGCTCAAAAATATGCTGATTAGGTGTATTGATACATAAACATGTTCCTATTATTTTATGGTAACTAAATGTATATTTATTGGATATCATTATATGTCAGCCATCACAGATTTCTGGAAACTGAGGTTTGAAAACTGATTAAAGTACGTCACTTTTTAGGAAAGGTGATGGATACAAAATGACTTAATAATATAAAGTGACGAGCAATATAAATAAACTTTGTAAAAATATTGGATGTATAGAATAGGGAATGATTTTTTTAATCCAGAAAATGATAGCTGTGCAAAGCTTCTTAAAGGAAGTGACATATGAGATTAATTTTGAAGGATAATTGTGTGACTTTTAGGCAGTAGCTGGGGCTTCTTGGTAGAAGAAATAGCACCTGTGAAGACACAAAGACATGAAACCTCAAGGAGTCTTTGAGAAAGGGCTAGTTGTTTAGTATTTCGTGTGGGTATGAGGGGGAAAATACACTAGAAAGATCTCTGTAAATACACTTGAGTGCCATTCATCATAATTTGTATTTCATTCTGAAGAGAGTATAGAGGGAGTAATTGCATATTTAAAAAAATTATTATAAAGATGTGGGGTACATTTCAGGGTTAGCTATATAAACATTGATCATGCAGGTACCCTTGCTGATGAGGTGTGCCCCTCCCTCCCTAGCAGTTTCCCTCAGCTGCCAATCCCACCCCCTCCGACAATTTCCCACTACTGCCAATCACTTTCTTATAGCATTATAATTGTTCAAGTTCCATTTATGAGTGAGAACATATGGAACTCTGTTCTTTGTTTCTGTGATAAATCACTGAGTGTGATCGACTCCAAATCCATCCAAGTTGCTGCAAATTCATATATTTGCCCTTCTTTATGGCTGCATAATATTCCATTGAGTATATGTAGCACATTTTTTTTATCCAATCCAGCTTTGATGGGCAACACGGTTTGTTCTATGTTTTTGCTATTGTGAATAGAGCTGCAACAAACATACGTGTGCAGGTGTCTTTTTTGTAGAATTATTTGAGTTCCTCTGGGTATATGCCCAATAGGGGAATTGCTGGGTCATATGGAAGGTCAATTTCTAGTTCTTTTGGAAATTGCCACACTGTCTGCCAAAGAGGTTGTACTAGTCTGCATTCTCACCAGCAGTGTAGAAGCTTTCCTTTTTCTCCACATCCTCGCCAGCATCTGTTGCTGTTTGTTTTATTAATGATGGCCATTCTTACAGGTGTAAAGTGGTATCTCAATGTGGTTTTGATTTGCATTTCTCTGATGATGAGTGAGGCTGAGCACTTTTTCATGTTTCTGTTGGCTGCCCATATATCTTTTTTTGAGAAGTGTGTATTCATGTCTTTTGCCCACATTTTAACAGGGTTGTTTTATACTAGATGCATGGCTTGCAGAAATGTGTACTTCTATGTGAGCCCAGTTGGAATTCTTTGGATGGATACTGATAACCTTTCCATGGTTCTAATGGGGAGAGTGTAGCTGAGTATTAAAAATTACTTCAACTTTAGCACCTTAAAAACAACACAAATGTATTATGTTATAATTCTGGAAGTAAAAAGTGCTAATCAGCAAGCAGTTCTGTGTTCATTTGGAAGCTGGGGAAAAGAATCCATGTCCCTGTCTTTTCCAGCATCTAGAAGCTCCCCAGATTCCTGACCTCGTGGTCCCATATCAGTCCAACCCATGCATCCAGGATAATCTTTCCAAATCCACATTTTTTGTTTAATCACATCTGCAAAGTTTCCTTTACCAAGTTAGATAACGTTTTTTGCAAGTTCTGGGAACTAGACTGTAGACGTCTTTGGTCTATCGCATACTACATAATGCATGTCAGGTTCCTTTCTTCCATCATCCAGATTATAAATTACATAAAGATAATACCATCATCTGTTTTTTATAATTTCCCCTAACAGGGGAGAAAAGGTCCACTAGAATTTCAAACCTCACCTTTATGCAATTTACTTATAGAGTAGATTCTCTCATGTATCATACAACTCTAAAATAAAATACAATTGTAAAAAGATGAAAACCAAACTTCATTCCTTTTCCATAATCTTCTCAACACTCTTCACGGGGCAAAGTGAATGACACATGTTAAACAAAAAGGGCTGCCAATTTTTTTATCAAACTGTGTAAGTCAGATTTGATGGGATTGAATTATTCACACCTCCATCTATGACACAGCCCATATTGCAGGACTGTCACATACAGACAGACCCTAAACACTATCACAGAAAATAGTGACAACATCTTCCAACTCATCCCCAGTAGGATCAACACAAGAACTTTCATTTTGTTCCCAGCCCTTCAATAACAATTTTTCTTTAATTTGTGTGGGCAACTTCAATTGACTTTTCAGGATTTTCTCTCATAAAAACTAACAATTTGCAGTTTACACTCTCATATCCCAACTAGGGACTGGATGAAAAACATGCAAGATAGTTATTTCTCATATAAAAATAGAAATTTTATCATAAATAGAATCTGTAATTAATGTTAAAGAAAACAATCTCTAACTACAAAGCTTAAGGACATAAGTTTTCAATTTTGCTTTTAAGCCTCACAATGTGGTATACATTGACTCAGTTCATCTCCTAAGAAGAAATGGAATTGCATCTTCATTCCCAGTCAGATAGTGAAATTGTCACACAGTCTTCTGGGGTGATATGTGAACATAAAAGTCTACATTTCAAAATAGAAACTCTCTGGGTTAGAATTTGGGATGTTCTTTTTATAATAAAATGTTTTAAAGATACATGCATTCTGAGATCATTTCAAGGTTTCCTGGTTGTGAGTTGAGTCTTTTATTCTCAAAACACAAAATTCCACCAAAGTGACCTTCATGGTCTCGTTTGTAGGGTCCCCCTGTTTCCCCACTTCCTTTATGTGTCCTGACTGAAAATCACGGAGTGCCTTGACAGCTCTGTAACCCAACAACGAGCAGGCTTTTTCCCATCGGGCTTGAAACCAAACCTGAGCCTTGAACATTCCCAGGACCTGGTAAAGCTATCTAGCTTGTTGCCCAAAACACTGAAAGAAATTGGCACTGGCCCTGAGCCAACTTCCTAAAACCCTCATCATACATACTCCACATTCCCTCACTGTGGACCTGCCCAGTAAAACATTCGTTCTCTTGCACTGTCTGTCATGAGACAACAAAGCAGCACTCTGTGCCTAGCTTCCCCGAGTAAATGCTTTGGAATAACCTTGGGGTTGAGGACTTCTTTCTTTGAATTATCAGCCAGCATTACATCAGGATGATTTGGGGGAATTCCCTTGTGCAAATTTCCCTGAATCCCCCCTTTCAGATCCAGCCTCCAGGTTAGTGGGACAAAATAACATCAGCTTAGCTAACATAACCGAAAATGAAACATCAAAATTCCTCTGAACATGAAAGTCTGTAGAACACACACACACACACACACAGAGTTACGAATGAAAACAGTGAAAGAATGAGTCTTAAATCAACCACCAACATATAGTCACTGGAGTCATTAAAAAATCAGAAACTCAAACCAAATCATTGTACTCTGTGTCATACTCAAGCCTAGAGAGTCTTTCACTGGAAGAAATGTCCCCTGGTGCCTGAGGAATTTTTGCATTCACAAATTAGCAGAAGATATTATGTCACGAATTGCCCTTAGACCAAACTTGATTGAGTCACATTTCTAATGTTGTTTTAATGTGCTTATTTGAATCAAATGAATTGTTGACTTGTCCCAGTACTAAGGCTTTTTTTAAAACCAGGATTTTATCTGTTTCTATTTCCTACTGCTGGGTGCTACTGTCCCTTGAGGAAAGTAACCACCAAGGGCTTTCAGAGGCAACAACAGAGAAGACTGTTACCAACTTTGTCGTCAAACCAAAATGCAGGCTTGCACAAACCTCTCCACCTCTTTCTCTGAGAAAAAACTTAGGGCTTGATATAATGTTAAATCTTTCACTTCATCAAAACCTCTGTTTTACATTGTTTCCTCCTACATTTGAAGAACATTCTATACTATATAAAATGTCTATTATACAAAAATAGCATACATAATAAAATTCTAGAAAATGTAAAGATGGTTACTGAAACCCCATCCATTTCTATCTGGAGAAAACTATACTTTTTTTATACTATAAAATAAAACAATCTCTTCTGCAATGACACTCTACATACACACACACATGCACACAAATTTATGACTTCTCTCCAATTGTCATTTCATTTCAAAATTTTTGAAAAAGTTATTATTCCAAATTAATTTTTTAAAATAAGCACTTGGTGTAGAAAGGCCTTGTATAAGTTGTAGTGAGAAATTCAGATTTAAAAATTTGCTTTCACTGTAAAGACCTGTATGTAAAAATAATGCAAAAATAGAGGAAGAAGAGGATCTATAAACTTATATTTTAGAATTCAGTTTATTTACATCATTCTTGTAAACGATAAAATGAGTACCACCCAACGGCAGACTAAATATATTGTGTTACATTTTATCGCAGAATTTCCATTAAAAGTACAAGAGAAAAGCATATCTAACCACATAGGATCCAGAAATAAAGGTAAAATGTAGTATCTTTGTGTAGAACACAGGGTCCTGAAATACCTGACCCCCACATCTGGTATTTGTAAAGCAGGAAAATGGTGAGGACAGAAGAATTCCTGCTGAGAACAGGAGAGAGAGAGTCAGAGAGTTATCTAGTCCTGAAGATTCTTCTGCAGGGATACAATGTCTTCGAGACCCTACCACTGCCTCACTCATTCACAACCACAATTGCTTTCTCTATTGTAAATGCAGCCAAAGGAAAAGACAGCAAAAGGAGGTTTTTAAAGCTAAATTTAAATAACTGTTTCCAAAGAGGAAAGGAAGGAAGTCTATGGGAAAAGAACCCAAGAAACCGGCATGAATTTATTTAAAAATGGTGTATTTATTCTTGCATGTTTAAACTTCAGTCACCTTCAAAGTACTCTCTGTTTGAAGCAATATACCTATTAAAATGCTTTTTCCACTGCTCAAAACAGAACTCACCAATTTTGATACCTTTTAGCACGTCTTCTGTTTTTTGTTTCATCTCTTCCACATGGGCAAAACATTTCACTTTGAGGACTTTTTTCATGTGGTGTCAACAAAAACAACAAAAGTTGTTTGGTGGGGCACAGGGGCTTGCTATTTTTGTAAAAAACAGCAGAATGCTCAACATGGTGTGGGCAAGTTTTTTGCATAAGTCACCCATCATGAAATGGACATCTCAGTGTTTTTTTAATTTACATTTCTTTGATGACTAGTGAGGCTGAGCATTTTTTTAGGTATCTGTTGGCAGCTTGCATGCCAGCATTTTAAATACTATATCTTTTAATCTTTACATCTACTTCATGAATCCTTAACTTGCTCCAAATCACCCAGTGGTTCCTGACAAAACAATAAGCAAATTCAGGTCTGTCTTGATATGACCATTTATAAGAAAACTAAATAAAGGAATTGGGCTTAAATGTAAGTCAGACAGAGCTCATTTTAGGCATGAAAATAAATAGTCTAATCGAATACAAATTATATGGAATAGTCTAATCGAATACAAATTATATGGAATAGATTAACCATTGATCTCAGAGTTTTGTCACTGAACATTCTCAAAATGACAGGTTTCAGACCAAGGAATCATTTATTAAACCAGATCTCATTTGACATAGTTTTTTGTTTTTTTTGTTTTTTTTTTTTTAGAATTTCAGTTCTTTATTTTTATACATAGGATTTCTAAATGTCTATTATTTGATCAATGTAATCTGATGTTACTGTATCCATGGGGTTACACAATAATTTCATGCTAGCATATTTTTGGGTAAACGATGTGATTATTTAATAGATAAAGATGAGATTTTTATAGTCAGCTGTTTATTTTTTTCTAACAAACAAAACTGTAACATGTTTAAACTTTTTCAGTAATTCCTTAATATCATCACATATTCAAAAAGTTAATATTTCCTAAACTTCTTCAGTTTGTAGAAGAGTAATTTGTCCTGAAGAATTTCCCACAGTCTGGGTTTTGTTCATTCTATCCTTGTAGGGTTATTTAATAAGGTCTTCTTTCCTTCTGTGTTTTTTATAAACTGGTGGAATTTGGAGACTTTTTTGAATTCAGGTTTGATTTATTTTGGATAACAGAAATACTACCTAAATGGTGATGCATACTTTTTTTGAGTTGGGATCTCACTCTGTTACCCAGGCTGGAGTGCAGTGGCATGATCACAGCTTACTGCAGCTTCAGCCTCCTGGTCTCAGGCGATTCTTCCACCTCAGCCTGCTGAGTAGCTGGGATTACAGGCCTGCACCACTATGCTCAGCTAACTTTTCTGATGTTTTGTAGAAACAAGATCTTGCTACGTTGCCTAGGCTGAGTTTGAACTCCTGGCCTCAAGAGATCCTGCCACCTCAGCCTCCCGAAGTACTGGGATTACAGACGTGAGAGCCACTGCGCCCAGCCTGATGTATACGTTCATCAGAGGCACGTGTTCTTGATGAATGTAAATACCAGGCCGGGCTTCTCTTTCAGTTTACTTAGAGAGAACATGTGCCTCTTAATAAAAAGTATGCATCAGGCCAGGCGTTCCCAAACTTCTCCTGCATGCACCCTGCTTGTACAGTTAATCATCATTTGTACCCCACATTGCTATAATACAATGCAACTAAAAAAAAAAAGATACGTGTTGTCTGGTTGTTTCTTTTTTTGTGGTATGGAACTGCCATTAAAAATTTATTATCTAGATCCGTTATTTCATTAAGGACTGGTGGTATTCTAATTTGATGGTGACTTCATTTATTATCTGGCAACTTCTCTGAGGTAGCTAGCAAGATTTATTGTTGCCTTTTCCTTCTTAATAATTGTGTCTGTGTATATGTTGTCATAACATACAGCCATGATGCTTTCTTTGTATTTATAGTTTAATCCTAGTTCTACAGGTACTTATATAATAAATACACATTAAATTCTTACTCTTTAGGCCTGGACTTTATTGTCTACTCGCCAGTCATTTTGGTTGTCTGAAGTTTGTTCTAGAGTAGAACCCTCAGGGAGGGCTCCATGGGGCAATATTTCCTGAGTCTTTGAATGTTCACAAAAAGCTTTTTATTTGGAGGTCACTTTGACTGCATACAAAATTATTGGCTCACATTTTTTTTCCTTGGGGCTCTCAAATATATTAAGATATTTCATTGTCTTCTGTCATAAAACATTTCTATTAAACAGCATGATGAAAATCAGGTTTTCTTTTCCTCATAAGTGACTTTGTCTTTGTTTAGATACTGAAAGGACTTTTTTTTTCCTTTTTAAAAATTAGTTTTACTAGAATATGTCTCAATGTGGTCTCTTGTGGTTAAATTTTTTCCAGGTGTGTGGTTTGCTCTCTCAACATGTATACAACTTAAAGTTTTTATTTATCTCAGAAGATTTTCCTGAATTTTGCATTTTAGTAGGGATTTTAGTTGATTCCTTTAGGTGTCTTCTTTGGAGACTTCTACATAGCTGTTGGATTTTGTTTGCCTTTTTCTATCTATCACTTTCTTTTAAGTTGTTTTCCTTTCATATTTTAAAACATTTCCTCTTTCCCATATTGTATTTTTATAAGCATTATCTATGTATCCAAATGCTTTATGCATTATCAAAACCCATTTATTTGTACTTGTGTTCCTTTTAGTTTAGTCATCATTTCTAAAATGATTTTCTTTTAAATTTCTAAGTCTTTCCTGAGTTTTGTCCCGTCTCTTTTCAAATATTTCTTTTCTTTTCCCCATCAGCTTATTTCTGACTGTTTCTAATTCTTTTGGTATTCTTTCATAGTTTCTATTATTTTAAAAAATTCTTTTAGCTTGTTTTGAAATACTAGGGACTATTTTTTATCTGTTCTGTGGGATGTTTCCTGGCATGCCTCTACTGTCTACATGAGTATTAATCTGTTCATTTTCTTTTTCCTTACAAAAACTTTACATGGGATCTGTCCACAATGCATTCCTTTGTTGATTTTAAGTAAGAAGAGTTTTCCTGCATTCAAGGAAAGGAAGGGTCACATGGGCTTTCTTAGCTTCATGGCTCTGGACTTCTCCATACTTTCATTCTGGAGTTTCTCTTTCCTTTGCGCTTACTGGTTCTACCCTGTTTCCGTTTAGCTTGTCCTCCCAGGCATTTCTTCTTAGGTTGAGCAGTTGTCTTGAAGAGGTCTTATGTTGGTCAACTTGAAGAGTATTTTGTGTTGAGACTCTCTTGCATGATCATTCTGTCCTGTTGTCCCTTGAACTCACTTATGAGAGATAGACCTTTCCCAGGTGCGCCTACTGTTTTCAAATTGGCTCACTGAGTTTTCAACACTAGTGAACACACCTTATTTTGAGGGTGAATATCCGTGGGGAATTTGATTTCTGGATCTCGGACTCATCAGAAGTGCTTTGTTGTTCCCGCTGCTTTCTCCCAGACAGTTGCTGGTACTACGTGGGCCTGATGTTGGGTCTAGGTTTTGGGATTGCAGGGATACTCTTTATGTGAATTTTGCTGTAGCTGTTAGCCATAAAATTTTGTTTTGTTATTCTGGCTTCTGTTTTTATTTAAGGTTTGGAAAGATTAAAAATCTAGTCAGTGTTACCCATACTATTTTGCTAGAAACCACGAGTCAGTTTATTCTTAATCTTACCTCATAAGTGTCTAAGAGGATTTGAACTCTTTTCTTTGTCATACTCCTTAGGAATATCTTAATTAACAATCATTTTGCATTTTGTTTCCACTGACTTGCTAGGAGTCTATGAATTTAACCACATGCTTTTTGGAGTCTTTTTACCATTGTTATATCCTACTATAATATAATTTAGTCACTATAGAAAAGCAATAACTAAATACATTCTTAACTAATAGAAAGCATGCATGTTGTGAATGTGCATATGTACACACATTTACTATGTATATGCAGCATATATAATAAAAACATATAAGCAATTGATTTGGTTTATACATTTTGTTAAAAATATTTTAATTTTAAAAAGAATATGTAAATTTATTTTTCCTTAAAAGAGACTAAGGAGTGGCAGTGTTCGGTGGCTCAGCCTGTCATCCCAACACTTTGGGAGGTCGAGGTGAGTGGATTGCCTAAGTCCGCAGGTTCAAGACCAGCCCTGGCAATTTGGTGCGATCTCGTCTCCACAATAAATCAAAAATTAGCCGGGCGTGGTAGCGCGCGCCTGTAGTTCCTGCTCCTTGGAAGGCTGAGGTGGAAGGATCGCTGGAGCCCAGCAGGTAGACGCTGGGGTGGCTGTGAGGGTGCCACTGCTCTCCAGCCTGGGCGAAGGAGTGAGATTCCAACTAAAAAAAAAAAAAAAAAACACTAAGGAATGCACTCCCATTTTAATCATTTTTGCTTTTATCCTAAATGTTTTCTTCTCACCTAATAAAAAGGGAAGGAATGTTTTGCCAAGTTAAGACCCATTTGGATCTGTGGTTTCTAAATGTCAAGTCCAAGTCGAACACTTGAGTTTAACCTTGTTTGCTTTTGACTAAAGCAGCTTCCTGTTTCTAAGAAAGGAGAAAAAAAACTAGGTTCCAAAAATCTATTAAAAAGATCACAAATCTCCAAAACCCAATGGCTCACGTGACAAAGCTCTTTGATGAATTAAGTACAAATGAATCTGAAAATGTAAATTACATTTACCTGTAAAATATAGTTGGCTTTATAAATTCAGAAAGGTAGTAGTAAACAGACAAATGTCTCTGAGAGAAAGGCTGCTAGGGTTTGGCCAAACTCAAGCATTTGAAAAACACTGTTGCTGGAGATGTATAATGAACTCAAAATTTGTGCAGTTTTTGTGCTTTTTCTTCTTATAATTTTATAGTACTTATTCCCACAGCCAACTTCAAATGACCCCCTCCCTCCTCTCCCAACCCCCCCCCGAAACAAACAGGGCAGCTGAAAAGTTTGCTTAAACTTCTTAAGACTTTTAATCCTTACTTGTTATAATTTGATTACTGAGACAGATTTTCTCTGTGGGCCTTCTATTAAATCACTTTCAAGTTGAAACAAACCAGAAATTCTTTTAAATAACAGAGCTAGTATTCACTTTAAGCTGCTCAGAATTTATACAGAAACTGTAGAATGTCTCTTCTAAAACGCTGTAAATGTGCCCAGAGGCTACTGTGATGGGCTTATCCTTCCAACCCAACCGAAAATAAATAATTGAAGGCACTTGATGTTCTGGGTTATAAAGTAGAGGTCGGTGTTACTCAGCCTTATATCTGCTTTTATTTATTTCCCATGTTCTTAGATATCAACGTTGATAGGGTTACCTCAAATTAACATTGAAGGCAGTTTTTTTTCTCTGTGTCCTCAATGGTATTATTCTGTTTGGTTTGATATTATGAAGATCTGGTCTAAAACAATCTTTATATTTTGTATTTTAACATGAAAATAAACTGTTTAAACATGTTAAATTTTTTTCCCTCTACTTTTGAGTAGTTTAATATCCAGGTCTGATGTAGATCTTGTGTCTTTAAGACTTTAAGAAGCTACTTTGAATTATTCACCTGAAAGGAGTGACCCAAACTAGAAAATTTATAACAGTTGAGACCTACAAAAGGGGTGAAGGGGGAGTGGAAAGACTAACAAGGACAGGAATTCTCAACTTCTTGTGTACATAGAACCTATTAAAAACCCATGTTTCAGGGACTTAGCTCCAGAGATTCAGATTCAGGGGGCTTAGAATAAGGCCTAGGAATCGACATCTTAAACATGTGATACTGTAGGTTGCCTTCAGACCTTAGTTTGATAAATAACTGTGTGAGTATTTTAGATGTCAGATAAAGGATCTAAGACCAATTTGGGAACTTTAGTATCCAGAATAGCATTGATTTTTGAGGAAAAAAAATTAGCAGTTGTTCTCCAAACAGTGACAGAGAGAAAGTTGTGACAAAGAGGAGCGAAATTTATGAAAATGACAGGTAGTTTGATGGCTGAAGAAAGAAAAAAACTGATTCAACAGAGAATGAAAGCATGTTTCATAAGCTATAAGGAAAGTTCACTATTTTCACATGAAAACAGGAGGTATTTGGATACTAGTGCTAATGTTTTAAATGTCCACGCCTACTTCTCTCAGCACTTCTGGAAAAGACGTCAGGCCAGACACTGCAACATAAAATTGGGGCTTTGCCCTGAACAGTTTGCTCTGAACTACTTTATACTTTATGTCCTGACCTGTTCCTGATTGCCTGACTTGTCACTCCATGACTAATTTCTCTACTAGCAAGTCCTAAGAACTGGATTTGACCTTGGATTTTCTTATTTAACCACAGTTTGACTGCTCTGGTTATGTTATCATCCATTGCTTTGGTCAGACCCTGCCTCCTCTACCCAGTACTGAATCAGGTCATGCCTTAAAGGGCTAGGCTTCCTGGCATTGGAGCCGAGTCTGGCCCATACATGTGTGTTTACAACCACCTGTTTTCTCTACTCATTGTTCCACTTTTCGTGTTGTTCCCCGGCATTGGGTGAATACCTCTTAGCTTGCAAGGGTATCTACCACTTGCTGCCTGTTTCAGAGTCAGTCTGTATTGAATTTATGGTTTTCAAATTTTCACGTTCAGTATAGTTATCAGAGAAGTATGTTAAAAATAAGATTGCTCAGACCTCAGTAGTTCTGGAGAGCAATACAGATTAGTGTAGCAATGGCATCATTTGGGAGAGCTTGTTAAGAATGCAAAGTCTCCCTGTATTAGGATCTCTGGGGTGGAAGCCCGCAATCTGTATTTTATCAAGGTAGGCACCAACCCTCCTTACAGATGCTGAGTGATATCAATACTGATCTTTGGTCCTTAAAATATAGTCTGATCTCAGATCTTCCAGAGCAGAGCTTGTATTTTCACAAAACATCCAGGCTTATGTATTGGTTTGATAACTGTTTTTAACAAATTGCCTCAGTGATTTTTGGCATATCAAAATTGGAGAATACCAACACATAGCCTACACTCAATCGTGGAGCAGTACTGTTCAGTCTCAGCTTGAAATTTCTTGAAATATTTTATGTTTAAATATATTTCTGCCAGTGCCTTCATGGTTAATAGCACCAACTCTGTGTAACATCTACGTTTCAGCACTAATTTGAAGCTTGACTACTTAATACCTGTAAAACCTGTTGAGATCTCCTGGTAAATCTCAGGGCCA
This sequence comes from Tarsius wallacei, assembly GCA_963574415.1. NCBI lineage: Eukaryota > Metazoa > Chordata > Mammalia > Primates > Tarsiidae > Tarsius > Tarsius wallacei. Next base: position 23,645 of record CAUYQG010112392.1, on the reverse strand, counting down.
AAAAAGCATACATATATTTCAGGTTTAGCTGTCCCTGGTACTGTAATAGATTTTACTATGACATTCGTATAGCTCCCTGCGAAGACTCACTCCACTCCCAAATCAAATTCTATGACAAAACAAATGAACAACAAAAAATAGAAATAAAATAACACTAAGCACGCACCTACCTATCTCCCCCCAAAGTGGAATAAAAACCATACAGTATTTGTATATATTCTTTCATCATCCATTCAAACTGAATTTTAAAACTGAATATTCGTTCGAGCTGTTTCCTGCTAACCAGAAGCTCTGCTGAGTTTGCCATGTCTTATCTTTTATTACCATAAATTCCCAAGCATGAACAATAATTTCTGAATAATGAATCAAGTTGATGCAATGTTATCTTTAGAGATATAAACTGCAAATATTTACCTTGCAATGTGTATAATAAACAAGCCTTCTTTGGTCTCTTTTAAAGATATCACAACCTTTTACTATATGTTCTTAAAAAGAGAAATAAGAACAAACATACTACAACTCCACTGGGTGCTTTTGTGAATAAGTAGACATATTTATCTTATTAAAGAGATGATACTAAAATCATAACCCTTATCACACAATCTACTTTATAATGTAATTACTTGTGCGTGTGTCTGTTTTCCCACTAAATTGTTATCCTTTAGAGAACAAAGACTGGGTCTTATTTATATTTGAAATCCCCACGGTGCCTAGTGGTGCCTTGCAAAGCCTCAATAAATATTTTTAGAATGAAAAAATAAATGATCTCTTTACTCTTTCCTAATACTGGAAATTGGTTCATCCTGTGTCTCTTCAGTGTATTGCTAACCAGACTTTTGACTAACCAGTAAGATAACTCAGAGCTCAAATCTTAAGAATCTACTTGACTGATCTGGCAGGGACCAATTAATTCCTGCAAATTTTATCTGTTTTCTCTACTCTGTCAGAAGGTACTGTGGATTAGGTGAAACTAGTAAATAGCTTCACAAAGAAAATAACTAAGTAGATCTTATCACCAGTACAAATATAGCCCTCTTAGCTCTTAAAAGTAATGACCTGAAAACCTCATAATAATTTCCTATCTATCAAGCCTTTTCTAAATAGTCTTGTAGGGAAAAGGACAGAAATACTGAAAGGAAATATGCCTACTAAACTATGGGAAAGGGTAAACCACAAGAAAATGACCTAAGTTCAATAGTAGGAAATTGCTGTTTTTGTAGGTGAAAATGATTGAATAGTGCCAATTTCCTATGGTACAACCTAATAGTTTTTTGCAGTTCTCCTTGATACTCTATTTGAAATCTCCACAGTGCCTGGAGGTATCTTTCAAGTAAAAGTAGGTCTTCTAAGCAAAAGACTGTAATTTTAGTCAACTCCAACAGTTGAGTTCAGGACATTCATGGGTTTTTAAAGCACAGTTCCAAGGTCAGAAGATTTCCAGATTTTCTTTTAATATTTGAGTTCTGCTTTTATTTGTTTCATAATTTAAAACCTCAAGATAAAACCCAAAATAAATGTAAATATTTTACTTTATTTTCTAATTGTAGTTGCTAAACGACATGTAGTAAATCCCTTTTAGTATTTGTTAAAATGCAAATTTGCAGGATTGATTTGCTGAATCAGAATCTTAGATCCTTAAAGTCAGAATGTTTTCTAATTCTCAAGATGTAAATCTCAAGATTTACACCAAATCTGGTGAAAAAACACAAATTATAATTCAACCCTCTTTCCATAACTGAAGTCTGAAGACACTAATTGACATATCCCAATATCAAGCAACTAGTAAGTACTGAAGTTGGTTCTCTCATCCAGGCCTTTTCATTTATAGTTTTATTTTTTTCTTCTATCACATGAACTAAGCAGAAAAAAGCTTTTCTTCTTACCATGACTTCTGATATCCTACTGCTTTTTCTTCCTCATTGCACTTGTGACAATCTAAATGAAAACAGCAAGCAACTCATGGAAGGTCATGCTCAGTAGTTGTTTTTCCTGTAAAGGCATGAGTTTTCCATACCTTTCTTCAAGTTAATTTACTAGTAGATTTAAGAATGCTATATATTAATTTACATAATCCATTGATAGCTTTGGTGGCTACATTGAACAATTATCAAATGTATCCCACCCTTATATAGATACCTTTTTGTAGGTAAATTTTAGAGCAATAAACGATACAACATTTAACCCAGGAAGTTTTAATGATAAATTATTGTTTTCAGAGAATGAATAATTAGTGTTATTTGAACTATTTCAGAAAAATGAATGGAGATATTTCAAAAACAGTTTACAAAGCTGCCATAACTCTATAATTAAATATGGTAACCCAGAATAAAAAATAAATAAAACTACAGGGTCAGGCATGGTGGCTCATGCCTTTAATCCCAGAACTTTAGGAGGTCAAGGTGGGAGGACTGCTTGAGTCCAGGAATTCAAGACCAGACTAGGCATCATAGTGAGACTTCATCTCTATGAAAAATTAAAAAAATTAGCTGGATATGTTGGTGTGTGCTTATAGTCTCAGCTACTCAGGAGGCTAAGGCAGACAAATTACCTGAACCCAGGAGATTGAGGTTGCAGTGAGCCATGATCATGTCACTGCACCTTAGTCTGGGCAACAGAGTAAGACCCTGACTCAAAACAAAACAAAACAAAACAAAAACGATAGAACCTATCATACTTCCGAGTATAGAGGCAACATTTCTAACTGACATATTAGTAACCTTATTTCAGAAAATATTAAAAGAGTACTGCACCAAATCTGAATAGGGTTAATATTTGGAGTATAATCAAAGTTATATATTAGAAATATTCCTATTTATTCTCTGTGTTAAATCTTAATGGATTCTAGTTTCGGATATGATGAAGTAAGCACACTCTACCCTGTCTCTCCTACTGAATGCGACTATAAAACTTTGATGAAATGCATTAGAAACTGTTTGAGTACTCAAAAGTAAATACTAGCAAGCAGATTAGGAAATAAGTCTAGAACTCAATATACCAACAAATAGGCAGCAAGCTTGCCATTTTTCCCCTTTGGTATTCTCTGGCCTGAATGTACAACCTGAAACCTGTGGGCACCAGGGTACAGAGAGGGATCTTTAGGGAAAGCCCTCTAGTTCTAGCTCAAGGGGGAAAAAAAAAGAAAATTCTTAAACTTAGAGAATATAAAATTCCCAGTTATTTCTTTTCTCTATTCTCCTGCACCCCACCTTCAAGCAAGCCTGTCGTGGTGGAGAAAGGAGCTTCCATGAGATCCTGTAGGAGACTAAATTTTGAGGGAGAGGAACCTTCTTCTGATCAATGGAGCTGTATCTGATAGGTAAAAGCAAAGATTATAAGATTATCTGATGAGATTTTCAATATATAAATGTAATGTATGGAAAAGCTAGACATTAATTGAGGAGGTTTAAGGGACCTATATAGTGGTGAGGTTTCTACGTTCAACTTGAAGTAGTAAAATATTCTAAGTAAATTATGAAAAGTGTAGTATGTATACTATAATCTCTAGACAACTACTAAAATAACTATATAGCCAGGCAAAGTCGAAATCACAAAATTAACTTAAAAGGCAATATTGAAAAATGTCCACTTAACTCAAAAGAAGGCAGAAAAGAGAAAAGAAAATCAAAACAGAGAGCAAATAATAAAATGAAATCCCTATATCATATATGTCAGCAATTACATCACGTGTAATTGATTAAACACAACAATTAAAAGACAGTGAGTCAGCACAGATATAAAGAAAGATAAAACGAAAAACCAAAAAACATAAAAGGAAACTCAACTTTATACTGTCCATAAGAAACTCATTTAAAATAGATATATAGATATGGGAATATAGATATATGAAGGGGGACTCCCCCCCAAAATCGGTATTATCTTTTGGAGGGAAGGGCCCTTGCAGTACAGGCTTCCCTCCTAGGTAAGTGTTCTAGAAACCCATCAGCATCGGTGTACCGACTAGTGTTGTGAGAGGCTGCATTCCGCTTCGGTGAATTTTTTTGGAGATTCTTTCAACGTGTTTGACCATTTCATTTACAAGTGCTCTTGCCCACACCACGTTGAGTGTTCAGCAGTTTTGGACCAAAACCAGCGTAACTCCCATACCCTACCCTCCCTGTTCACTCAATCTCACCTTGAGTAATTTTTTTGTTTGTTTGTTTCCCTGGATGAAAAATGTTCTCAAAGGGAAACGTTTTGCCAATGTGGAAGAGGTGAGACAAAAAATGGCAGAAGCACTAAAAGGCATAAAAACTGGCGAGTTCAGAAACTGTTTTAAGCAGTGCAAAAAGCATCAAACGGAAAGAACCTTGAAGGTGACTTAAGTTTAAACAAGAATAATAAGAATAAATACACAATATTTTATAAATAAATTTCAGGGTTTTTTTGGTCCCCTCCCTTGTGTATGTTTACAGATAACAGTAGGTTGTAATGACATGAGTAAAGTGATTGAAAACATATGGCATATATATTAGTTATCTCTTCTTGTATATCAAATTACCCCAAACTTAACTAACTAAAAATATTGCCTTCCAGACTCGGTGGGCCAAGCATCTGGATATAGTTTAGCTGTCATGTGGCTCAGGCTAAATCACAGTATTGGCTGGAGCTGAAGCCTCACCTCACAACTTGACTAGGCATTTTTTCATGTTATCTGTTGGCTTCTTGCATATCTTCTTTTCAAAAGTGCCTATTCATGTCCTTTGCTCACTTTTTAAACAAACTTTATTTTCTTTTATTTTTGAGTTTTGGGGTACAAGTCAGGATTGTGTACGTAAGTGTTTTAGGTACAGGTGAAGTTTTGGGCCTCCCATTGGACCTCACTTTGCCTGGCTTAGGATCAGTCACCCTTACTGATGTGATGTGCTCCCCTCCCCTACCAGTGTCCCACTACTGCCAATCCCTTTTTTTGTAGTATTACGATAGGCATTCGGGGTCTAGTTATGACTGAGAACATGTAATACTCAGTTCTTTGTTTTTGTGATAGATCACTGAATGTGATAGACTCCAATTCTATCCAGGTTGACACAAAGTCCATAATTTTGTCCTTCTTTATGGCTGTGTAATATTCCATCGTGTATACATGCCACATTTTTTTAACCCAGTCCAGTTTTAATGGGCAGCACAGTTGATTCCATGTTTTTGCTATTGTGAACAGTGCTGCAATAAACATGCATGCACAAGTATCTTTTTTGTAGAATGATTTGAGTTTCTCCAGGTATATTCTCAGAAGGGGGATTGTTGGGTCATCTGGAAGGTCAATTTCTAGTTCTTTTAGAAATCGTCACACTGTTTTCCACAGAGGTTGAATTAGTTTGCACTCCCACCAATGGTGGAGAAGTGCTCCCTTTTCTCTGCATCCTCACCAGCATGTGTTGTTTTACTAATGATGGCCATTCTTACTGGAGTTAGGTGGTATCTCAAAGTAGTTTTGATTTGCCCACTTTTTAGTAGAGTTGTTGGTTTTTTTCCCTTTCAGTTCATTTGAGTTCCTTGTAGATCCTTGTAGATGTGTTAGGCATCAGTCACTGGACACTGCCAGGGGAAGGGAAGGGGACATGTAACAACACAAAGCATACCTGGTCCTAAACCAGGGGAAATGAAGACCAGTTGGAGGCCTAAACTTCACCTGCACCCAGTCTGCTTATGTATCTAATCCTGACTTGTACCCCACATCTCCATAATAATAATAAAAAACAAGACTTGACTAGGGGAAAGAATCTACTTCCCAGCTCACAAAATTGCTTGCAAGGTTCAGTTTCTTGCAGGCTATTGAACTGACAACACCGATTCCTTGCTGGCTAGGTGTGGAGGCTGCCCTCAGTGGCTTGCCACACGGGCCTCTTGGATGGCAACTTTCTTGAAGTGCTGGAGAGACGTGAAGAGGTGGAGAGACAGTGCACGCAAAATGGAAGTCACAGTCTTTTATAACCTAATCTTAAAAGTGACTTCCTATCACTTTTCCCATATTATGTTTTTCAGAAGAAAATACCTATTCCTTGCCCGCTCACAAAAAGAGGGGATTACACAAGGGCATGAATATCAAGAGGTGAAGTCCTTGGGAGCCCTTTTAGAAGCTTACTTTCACATCATGCAAGCACCAATAAAAGAAAGCTGGAGTGTTTTCACTAATGTGAGAAAAGCAGAATTCAAAGAAGAGAAGAGTATGGACAAAAAGAGATATTGCATAATGATAAAAGTTCAATATGCCAAGAAGGCATAATAATTCGAAATGTGTACGCATCCAAAAACAGTAAAATGGACAGAACTAAAAAAATAAACAGACAAACTCACAATAGAAGTTAGAGACTACAATATTACTCTCAATAATTAGTAGAAAGAAATGGAAAATTAGCAAGGTTATTGAAGAAATAAACAATACCATCAACCAACTGAACTTAATTGATATTTTCAAAGACTCCACACAACAACAGAAGAATACACATTATATCTAAGTACACATGAAACATTCACCAAAATATACCATATTCCTGTCATAAAATCTTTTTTTTTTTTTGAGTTGGAGTCTCACTCTGTCACCCAGACTGGAGTGCAGTGGCCGCTCCCGGCCACCGCAGCCTCGACCTGCTAGGCTCCTGTGATTCTTCCGCCTCAGCCTTCCAAGTAGCTGGAACTACAGGCACGCGCAACCACGCCCAGCTAATTTTTTTGATTTATTGTAGAGATGAGGTCTCGCCAAGTTGCCCAGGCGGGTCTCGAACCCGCGGGCTCAGGCAATCCACTCACCTCAGCCTCCCAAAGCGTGGGATTACAGGCTGAGCCACCGAGCCCGGCTCCTTTTTTGTTCTTTAATTGATCATCTATTGTTATCTGTGAAAATACCAAAATACTATTTAGGAAACTCTCCATATCCAAAATTAAAAATAGGTTATTAAAATAGAGCAAGCTAGGCTGGCAGGTGGGGATACCTTAGGCTAAAGACCAGGCAGGGCCAAATAGACACAAGGAGAATAATTGTGAAAATGTGACTCCTGCTTTCTTTTGTGTGTGTGTGTATGTGTGTGTGTGTGTGTGTGTGTGTGTGTGTGTGTTGGAATCTCACTCTGTTGCCCAAGCCAGAATGCAGTGGCATGCTCACAGCTACTTCCTTCTGCCTCAGCCTTCCAAATAGCTGGAACTACAGGGATGAGCCACCACACCCAGCTTATTTTTTGATTTATCGTAGAGATGAGGTCTTGCCAAGTTACCCAAGCTGGTCTTGAACTTGTGGGCTCAAGCAATCCTCTCACCTCGGCCTCCCAAAGTGCTAGTATTATAGGCATGAGCCACCACACTAGACTTCTGCTTTCAAAAGTTTACACTCTATGGCAATCCATTCTTTTCAAAGAAGCAGTTATATCTTCTCTTCCATTTCACCCAGGCCACAATTGTCATTTATGTGACAGTTCTGCTGACTTTCTCGCCTTTTTTTTCATGCAGTTAGTCATTAAGAAATAAAATGTAGTATAATCATACAATGGGATATTGACTGGCAAAAAAACCTCCACAAACTACTGATACATGCCAAAGCATAGATGAAACACCAAAAGTTGAACCAAAACACGCAAATGTCAGCCTTTGTCTTTTCATTACAAGAAAGACTTTCAGTGTTAGCATCATTTTTCACACCAGTTTTCAAAGTGAAAGAATTCAGACACAGAGACCACATATGGTATGATTCTATTTTTATGAAATGTCCAGAATATGAAAAGGGAAGTTAGATTGGTGGTTGCAGGGCTGAAGATGGGAAAAGAATGAGAAATGACTGCTAAGGCACATGGGTTTCCTCAGGGAAAGTGAAATGCTCTAAAATTAGATTGTGATGACCATTGCACAAACCTGTGACTATACCAAAAAACATCAAATTGTATACTTTACATGGTCTGTGAATTCATCTTAATAAAGCTGCTTTTTAAAAACCGTTAATGAGAGGCCAAGTGTGGTAGCTCTCACCTGTAATCTCAGCACTCTGTGAGGCAGAGGCAAGAGGATTGCTTGAGCCCACGAGTTCAAGACCAACCTAGGCAACATAGGGAGATCTCATCTCTTAAAAAAATTAAAAATAAAAATAAATCAACCAGGTTTTGTAGCACTCACCTGTAGTCCCAGCTACTCTATAAGCTGAGGTAGAAAAATCACTTAAGCCCAGGAGGTTGAGGCTGTAGTGAACAGTGACAGTGTCACTGCACTTCAGCCTGTGTGACAGAGTGAGATTGTGATGCAAAAAAAAAAAAAATGTTACTGGGAAGCTCCCACATGCTGGGCTCACCCTGGGAGGAACTCCATCCCTGAGGAAAGAAGAACTCTTACTTCCAAGTGTCTATCATCTCTTTCTCTCCTGGTGGCCTAACTTCCCTGTGGAGAGAAGACCTTTTTCTGCCACGTACTTCCCTCCTGACACATGCACAGCACCCAGTTAGTTCTAAGAAGAACATGGCTTTCCCAAAATGTGATTCTTAGATGTTCCCAGATTTCTATTTCCCAGAAATAGAGAACAGTATAGGACTGGGGGACACAACGACTAAGTGCAGTGTGGTCTCCTGAAGGGAACCTCAAACACAGAAAGGCCATTAGTGGAAAACTAGTGAAATCCAAATGAGGTCTGTCTGGAGTTTAGTAAACTAAATGCGTCACTATGATTCCCTCCATTTTGATCAATGCACCATGATTATGTCAGTTGCCCATGTTAGAACTAGCCAAGTGAAGGACACATGGGATCCCTCTATTCTGCTATCTCTTTAAGTTTTCTGTAAGTCTAAAGTTATTCCAAAATAAAAGAACAGAATTTTAAATAAATGTCTGTACACAAACATGAATCCAGTCCAAGCAGACTGTTCTTATTATCTTTTTAGCTGAATTTTGTCATTTCTTGTTTCTCATGGATTAGTTTTCACAAGGTCTCCTCCACAGTCAGAGGCAAGAACAAGTTCTTTCTCCCGCTACTTCCTAATGCCCTATGTAAGCCTCTCTTTTTCTCTCTCTTGCATGAAATAAGATTTTTCCCCCTTTTCTTTGAAGATGATTTACTGAACGAATCCAGAGAAAATTGAGACACTGTGGGACTGTGTGCTTTAGTTTTCCTTGGAGTCAGGATCTGGTTACCAGGGTGACTTATTTTCCCTTCTAACTCTACTACTTACACACACACACACACACACACACACACACACACACACACACACACACACCCCTTTCAGCAAGAACTATATAATGCTGCAAACACTGTATAATTCTATCAGGTTTTTACCAGACTCCTCTTAAAGGTCAAACCGCCCCCTATAACCTAAAACCTTGGGGCAAAAACCCTGAACCTATAGTGGCATATTTTTGTACTTTTTTCTTTTTAAGCAAATGGCTCATTTGAAGTGATGCAAAGTAAAAAGCAACAAGTAGAAAATGAATCATGTAGATTTGAGACGATACCTGTCAGCACATAGGCAGGAAGAAAAAGTTGAACCAAAACACGCAAATGTCAGCCTTTGCCTTTTCATTACAAAAAAGACCTTTAGTGTTAGCATTGTTTTTCACACCAGTTTTCAAAGTGTGGGAGAAAATTTTTTCCAGTTTTTATCAGAGCAGACAAAATACCATAACACTAAAGACAAAATTTTAACATCAATATTTCCTGGAATGCAGCATTGAAGGTGATCACCCAGTTTTACCAGACTGCCAAAAAGGTTAAGAACATAGAAAACACCTATAATTCTAGGTGGAATAGAAAAGACAGACTGTAAATCAGTGAGAGACGCAGGGCCCAGTGCTTTTATGGTTAATAGGAATTCTGATAGATAATATCAGGACTTTGACTTTTAAAAATAAGAAATATAGAACAGTAAACTTGTCATTTCCTCTCCTATATTTTTTGTCTTTCTTTTAAAACTGGTTTTGGGGGGCCGGGATTGGCAATAGTGGGAAACTGCCGAGGGGGTCACACCTCATCAACAAGGGTACTTACATAATGAACATTTGTATAGCTAACCCTGAATTGTACCCCACATCTTCAAAATAAAAAAAGAAAAGAAAAAGAAAACTTGTTTTCCTAGACTGGGCACCATGGCTCATGCCTGTAATCTCAGTACTTTGGGAGGCCCAGTCAGGAGAACTACTTGAGCTCAAGAGTCCCAGACCAGCCCAGATAACATAGCAAGACCTCATCTCTACAAAAAATAAAAATAAAAGAATTAGCTGGGCATGGTGGTATGTGCCTGTAGTCCCAGCTACTCAGGAAGCTGAGGCAGAAGGATTACTGGAGCCCAAAAGGTCGAGGATGCAGTGAGCTGTGATCATGCTACTACACTCCAGCCTCAGTGACAGAGTGAGACCCTGATCAAAAAAAAAAAAAAAAACGCAACTTGGATGGATTTAGAGCCTATAATACTCAATGATCTATCACAGAAACAAAGAACTGAGTACCACATGTTCTCACTCATAAGTGGATCCTGAACAATTATCATAATACTATAAGAAAGGGACTGGCAGTAGTGGGAAACTGCCAGGGGAGGAAAGTAGGGGACACATGTCATCAATATGGTACCTGACCTCAAACCAGGTGAAGTGAGGTCCAAACTTTATCTGTACAATGACCATTTGTATACCTAACCCTAAATTGTACCCATCTTTAACATAAAAAAATTTTTTTTAACTTTCTAAAGTCTATTTATTTATTTTTGAGTCAGGTTCTCACTCTGTCCATCAGGCTATGGTGCAGTGGCAGGATCACAGCTCAACTCAGCCTCAACCTCCTAGGCTCAGGTGATCTTTCCACCTCAGATTCCTGAATAGTTGGGACTACAGACATGAGCCATCATGTCTGGCCTCTAAGATCAATTTGAGTGTGGAAAAATCAGCCAGGCATGGTGACTCACACCTGTAATCCCAGTACTGTAGGAGGTCGAGGTAGGAGAATTACTTGAGCCCAGTAGTTGGAGACCAGTCTAGGCAACACAACAAGACATCACCACTGCAAAAGAAACAAAAGTAAAAAATTAGTCAGGTGTGTTGGCACATGCCTATAGGTCCAGCTACTTGGGAGGCTGAGGCGGGAGTATTGCTTGAGCCCAGGAGTTTGAGGCTGTGGTGAGCAGTGATCCTGCCGCTGCCCTCAAGCCTGGGTGACAATGAGACTCCAATGCAAAAAAAAAAAAAAAGTGAAAAAAACTATACTATGAAAAGTGACCTACTTAGAGTTCAGTGATATTTTCACAGAAGCTTTAGAAGTCATCTAGCACAGTCACTCATATTTCAGATAATGAAAGGAGACCCAGATCTGTCTACTGACTTTTCCAGGGTGAGTTATCTAGTGAGTGGAGAACCATGACTTCAATCCAGGTCTTCTCACACTCGATCTGCCGATCTTTCATCTAACCCACTAGCTTTTTTTGTTTATTTCAGTTTGAGTGAAAAAGGTTAACATGGTAGAATATGAAGAAAAGGTAATGTAAAATTCATCATTATTTTCAAAGAAAAGTCATCCATAAACACAAGAAGATGGCCAAAGAAGAAACTGGAAATAATAGTTATCTGTCACTGAAAAGCAACTATTCACTTATTATTGATTTTGCCCTATTTGGTTCAGAGAAAAACCATGCTTTTAAAGAAAAGTTACATGCATGCAGTTGGGCATAGTGGCTCACACCTATAATCCCAGCACTTTCAGAGGTGGAGGTGAGAGGATTGACTGAGTCCAGGAGTTCGAGACCAGCCTGGGTAACTTGGCAAGACCTCATATCTATAATAAATCAAAAAATGAACTGGGCATGTTGGTGCGCTGTAGTTCTAGCTACTTGGAAGGCTGAGGCGGAAGGATCGCTTGAGTGTAGTTATCCATAGCTATGGTAGCCTTGAGTGTGCCACCGCACTCCAGCCTGAGTGACAAAGTAAGACTTCGACTCAAAAAAAAAAAAAACCCACATTTATACGCACATCCAAAATTCTTCTCCCCTTAGCAACACTTCTCTCCATGTCTCTTCAGTATTATAGGACAGCTAAGTATGCTGAGGGAAAAAAAAAATGTCATTATTATGATACCTGGAGCCAGTAATACTCAGAGAAGAACTGGTTTCATAAGAAAAATATCATAAGTAGTTAAAATCACCATAAGCAAGAACGGGAAAACAAAAAAGAATGCTAAAGTGCTTTGCATTATACAGCAGCAGAACCTTGGGTACAATGAGAAAATAGGTGAAGGAGAAAATGGTGGCCGTATTAAAGCACCAGAGCCAGGAGCATCCCTGACACTATCAGAACCCTTGGGGAAGGAAGACAATAGACCTAGTGAAGCCCCAGCTTTCATGTTGTTTAGATTAGAGCCTAAGGCACAAAGCAATCCCCCAGCTCACCCCATATACACATAGTTATAGCAGGGGGTGAATGAAAGATGATTTGGCATTTAGTCAATGGGGAGGATTGTGTGGCTTACAGCAAGGGTCCCCACTCCCATGCCAGGGACTGGTACCAGTCCGTGAATGGTTAGGAACCCGCAGCACAACATAGGTGAGATCTGCCGTGGAGTTAGATTCTCAAAGGAGTGAGCCCTCTTGTGAACTGCACGTGAGGGAGATCCTTATGAGACTCTAATGCCTGATGATCTGCACCCTTCCCTCGTCCCCCGGGGTCGAGGCACAGTGGCTCACAACTATAATCCCAGCACTTTGGGCGGCTGAGGTGAGAAGATTGTCTAAGTCGGCGGGTTCAAGACCAGCCTGGGCAAATTGGCGAGACCTCATCTCTACAATAAATCAAAAATTAGCCAGGTATGGTGGCGCATGCCTGTAGTTCCAGCTACTTGGAAGTCTGAGGTGGAAGGATCACCTGAGCCCAGCAGATTGAGGCTGCGGTGTGAGCATGCCACTGCCCTCCAGCCTGGGTGACAGAAACTCCAGTTAAAAAAAAAAGAAAAAGAAAAAGTGTCTTCCACAAAACAGATCCCTGATGCTGAAAAAGTTGGGGACCGCTGGCTTACAGGACTTGGCCAGGTGACTGAGAAGTACAAACTTCATTCATACAATATGGCCTGGCCCCATTGTCACATGGAACAAGGAGCAAATAAACATGACCCCTCCCTCACTTTCCAGTTTTCTCTGTCTTCCTTTGTTTTCTGGTTTTGTTTGTATGCTTTGCACTTTGAGTGTTATTGCTCCTCTGGAGATCTTAAGGAGGAAACTACCTGGAGGCGGGTCCCACAAAGGCCATCAGCAAATAGTGGAGAAAGTTTTAAGAGTAGATGTTCAGCATGGGAAAAGGAAGCTTACAGATAACCCAGCAAGATACTTAGCTTTTTAGTGAGAAACCAAAGGCTAACGAAGACAAGTGTCCGGCCCCAAATACGTCAGCTAGTTTGCGTTTGAGCCTGATCTCCAGCTACTCCTGTCAGCACCAGAGAAAACTAAACTTACCCATTTTAAAGCAGGCCTCTGCCTGCATTATGTGTTCAGTCACATTCTCTGTCACATTAACTATTTCCAGCATGGAAGAAGTTAAATACTCCAGAATCCAGCAGCCCCTTTGCTCAGCAGAACCATGTTCCCTGGAGGAGTTCCTATGCGCACACAGAACTTCAACATAGCACAAAGCTCATTGGATTAGTGGCCAGTTAAGCAAAGAGAGGAAAGGAAATCCCAGAAATGAGGAAACTCAAAGGAAAACACCTATAATACAATCCTGGGGACAATTAGCAGAAGTAGTCATGACAATGTTAATTATAACAAGATATAAAATCAAAATATGAATTCTAATTTTAAAAGCTGCTAGCCACAAAAACATGGAGTCAACTGTGCTGCCCACTGAAAGTGAACTGGATTTAAAAAATGTGGTGCATGTACATGATGGAACATTACGCAGCCACAAAGAAGAACAAAATTATGAATTTCGCAGCAACGTGGATGGACTTAGAGTCTATCATACTCAGTGATCTATCACAAAAGCAAAGAACTGAGTACCGCATGTTCTCACTCATAAACAGACCCTGAACAATTATCATAATCCTATAAGAAAGGAATTGACAGTAGGTGGAAACTGCCAGGGGAGGCAGGGATGGGGGGGCACACTTCATCAATAGGGGTACTCGATCTCAAACCAGATGAAGTGGGGACCAAAGTGAGGCCCAAACTTAAAAACCTGTACAATGACCATTTGTATACCTAACCCTGAATTGTAACCTACATCTTTAAAATAAAAATTAAATAAATAGCTGCTATCCAAATAAAATGTATTTTTAGCAAACAAATGTTTTACTTGCTAACCAGTTGAATTCCTGGTATTTTTAGCAAACAAATGTTTTACTTGCTAACCAGTTGAATACTTTTGACCTAATAACATTTCCTAAAGCTAAAATGTTTGCTTTTAAGGTAGTTATGTTGACCTTTTATTTTGCAAATACTTTTTGACCTTAAGAGGTTTTGTCCTTATGGAAATTGGAACTGGCAACCAATTCCTGATCAAAACCCCAATTGCCCATGCTATTAGAGATAAGATAGACAAGTGGAACCTTATCAAACTGGCACGCTTCTGCAACATCAAAGAAACCATTAAGAGAGCAGGGAGACAGCCCACAGCCTGGGAAAAAATATTTGCCAATTGTGTATCTGACAAAGGCCCAACATCTAGGATCTACAAGGAACTCAAACATGCTGAAAAGAAAAAAACAAACAGCCCCATTACAAAGTGGGCAAACGATATGAATAGACACTTCTCAAAAGAAGACACACAAACAGCCAAAAGATACGTGAAAAAATGCTCAGCCTTACTAGTCATCAAAGAAATGCAAATTAAAACCACACTGAAATACCACCTAACTCCAGTCAGGATGGCCATCATCAATAACTCAAAAAACAATAGAAGCTGGAGAAGATGCAGGAAAAAGGGAACACTTCTACACTGTTGCTGGGAATGTAAACTAGTACAACCTCTGTGGAGAACAGCGTGGCGATTTCTAAAAGATCTAAAAATCCACCTCCCATACAACCCTGCACTCCCCCTACTAAGAATATACCCGGAGGAGCTCAAATCACTCTATGAAAAAGATACCTGCACACACATGTTTATTGCAGTATTGTTCACAATAGCAAAAACATGGAATCAACCGTGCTACCCATCGAAAGAGGACTGGATAAAAAAAATGTGGTTAGGCAACTTATAGACCTCATCTCTACAATAAAAATTAAAAAATTAGCCAGGCATGGTAACATGCGCCTGTAGTTCCAGCTACTTGGAAGGCTGAGGCAGAAGGATCACCTGAGCCCGGCAGGTGGACTCTGGGTGGCTGTGAGTGTGCCACTGCACTCCAGCCTGGGCAATGGAGTGAGACTCCAACTAAAAAAAAAAAAATGTGGTACATATACGTGATGGAATATTACATAGCCATAAAGAAGGACAAAATTATGAACTTCACAGCAACCGGATGGACTTAGAGGCTATGGTACTGACTGATCTATCCCAGAAACAGAGAACTGAGTATCACATGTTCTCACTCATAAGCAGACCTTGAACAACTTTCATAATACTATAAGAAAGGGATTGACAGTAATGGGAAACTGCCAGGGGAGGGAGGAATGGGATTGGCTGTAGTGGGAAACTGCCAGGGAAGGGGAGGGCACATGTCATCAACAAGGGTACATGCATAATCAACATCTGTATACCTAACCCTGAATTGCACTCCACATCTTTAAAATAAAAAATTTTAAAAAATAAATAAATAAATAAATACCTTGTTTTCCTTTAAAGAGATGAAGAAGTTTTGTCCCAAACTAAACAAGATCCTTTGAGTTTTATCATCTAGTGTTAAAGGAAAAAGTGCTATTGTGGGCTGAATAATGGACCTCAGAGGTACCTAGGTCCTAATGCCTGGAACCAGTGAATGTTACCTTACTCAGCAATGGACTTTGCAGGTATGATTAAGGATTTTGAGAGGGGAGATTGTTCTAGATTATCAGGGTGGACTGTAAATGTAGTCATAAGTGTCCTTATAAGGTGGAGACAAAGGTTTTACTGCAGAAGAGGAAGTAGAAGATATGACCATGGAAGCAAAGGTTGGAACGATTTGAGGAAGGGATTATGAGTCAAGGAACACACAAAGCCTCCAGAAGCTAGAAAGTACCAGGAAGTGGCTTCTCCCCAGTTCCTCCATAAGGACCCAGTCCTGCTGGTGCCTGAACTTGAGTCCAGTGAGACTGGTTCTGGACTTCCGGCCTCTGAAACTAGAAGAGAATGAATTTAAGCCACCAAGGTTGTAGTCATTTGATACAGCAACAAGAGAAAGTAATGCGTGTGGTAAATGTGATTAATTTCCACATGGTGAGCCAAGGTGTGCTCTCATTTCACGATAAAGGCACAAAGCTGGGTGCTGTGGCTCTCGCCTGTAATCCCAGGCTGAGGCAGGGGATCGCTTGAGTCCAGTAGTTCAAGACCAGCCTGGGAAACATAGTGAGGCCTTGTCTCTACTGAAAAAAAAAAAAATTAGCCCAGCGGCGTGCACTTGTAGTCTCAGCTATGCAAACAGGCTAAGGTGGAAAGATTGGCTAAGCCCAAGAGGGTAAGGCTGCAATGAGTCGTGATCATGCCACTGCACTCCAGCTTGGGCAACTCAAAAAAATAAAATAAAATAAAGATAGGCTGGGCTTGGTGTCTCAGCCTGTAATCCCAACACTTTGGAAGGCTGAGGCGAGTGGATTGCCTGAGACCATAGGTTTGAGACCAGCCCAGGCAACTTGGCAAGACCTCTGCTCTACAATAAATTTAAAAAATTAGCTGGGCATGATAGCACACGCCTGTAGTTCTGGCTACTTGGAAGGCTGAGGCAGAAGGATTGCCGGAGCCCAGCAGGTAAACTCTGGGATGGCCGTGAGCGTGCTACTGCACTCCAGCCTGGGTGACAGAGTGAGACTCCAACTCAAAAATATAAATAAATTTAAAAATATATATAAAGATAAAGGAATGAAGATAATCGTGTATCACATAGGAACCACCAAGTAGGTACAGAGCACAGGGTTAGCCCTTCACCTCTAGTTTGGCATCTGAAGCCTCACTCAGAATCTGTTTGCACACGATCCAGAGCATATTACTCACACCACTTTTCTTGTTGTCCTAAAAATGCTTTCAGAGCCTAAAGAATTTTCAAATTAATCAATGAGTACATATTTATGATGTACAACATGTTTTGACATATGTACACATTGTGAAACGGTTAAATCAGCTCTTAAATATATGCGTATCCACATATACTTATCATTTTTTGTAATTATAACTCTTAAAATAGAATTTCTTAGCAATGTTCAAGTACACAATACTTTTTTTTTTTTAGCTGGAGTCTCACTCTGTCTGGAGTACAGTGCCAGGATCACAGCTCACGACAGCCCCTTCCACCATGTGATGATACAATGAAAGGGCATCAGCTTTGAAAAAAGTGTTCTCACCAGACATCAAATCTGCCAGTGCCTTGATCTTAGACTTCCCAGCCTCCAGAAGTCAGGTATAAAAAGGATTTTTTTCCTCCTAGATTAGTTTCAACAAATAATTTTTAAGTGCCTGGCCAAGTTGGCTTGGAAGAGTGATATTTAAACTTCTGCTGTTTATAAGCCACCCAGTTTATGGTATTTTGTTATAGCAGCCTGAATGGACTAAGAGAAAGAGTGTCACACAGTGAGACTATTCTGCAGCTTACGGTTTCAGATCGTTCTTTTGAACGTCTGGTATCAGAGAGGCCACTCCAAGGAGTGAGCTAGTCCATCTCAGTTAAAGGTACAGAGGTTTCATGTTTCACCAGACTCTCCCCTCAAAGTCAGCTCTCAGTTTCTGCTTTGGGACTCAAGCCTCAAAGCCTGGCCATCCACACCATTCTTGGAAGAATGGGCACTTTCTTATGAAGAATGAGGAGGCCACAGGTCACCTGAGCATTGGTCAACGATTTGATCGTCCATTTCGTCTCTTTCTCCTGCTACTTATTAAATAGAAATAACTGAGTAGTAAAAACTGTGAGGAAAGTAGGCAACAATAAAGGCATCTAATAGAGAAGAATAAACCAGTGAGAGTCCATAACATCCCTTTCTATCAGTCCATTTCATATGAAAACAGTCGGGGCCAGGCACGGTGGCTGAAGTCTGTAATCCCAGCACTTTGGGAGACCGAGGCGAGAGTATGGCCTGAGCTCAGAGGTTCGAGACCAGCCTGGGCAACTTGGCGAGACCTCATCTCTACAATAAATCAAAAAACAAGCCAGGCGCCTGCAGTTCCAGCTACTTGGAAGGCTAAGGCAGAAGATCACCTGAACCCAGCAGGTAGAGGCTGCAGTGGCTGTGAGTGTGCCACTGCACTCCAGCCTGGGCGTCAGAGTGAGACTCTGATTCAAAAAGAAAAGAAAAGAAAAGAAAGAAAACACTAGGGAGGCTTCCCCAGCATACCTGAAAATAATCTAAATTAATATCTGGAAGCTGGGGGAGGATGATGAAGAGAGGAAAATTTTTGAAATTTCTTGACATATAATAAGAACAGTGTGCATCATCATGGAATCAACATTACTACATTTTGTTCCACTTACCCTTTATCCTATTACTACAAAACCTTTAAACAATGGTTCCTAACTATCCCAATATAAGCAAATATTCTCATTTTTCAAAACCAGTGAGGAAACTGAGTGTCAAGTAGCATTTAAAACCACAAAGCTTAATTCTAGATAATGTGAGATTGATGTTTATACCATACTGTCTTGCTTTGTCTTTCATTTTATAAATATTTTTAGCACCCAATAATATCTTTCTTAACCTTTAAAAAAAATCCCTTTGAAAGTACATTTTCTTTGGAAAAGGAAAAAAAAAAAAAGAAATTCCGGTCTCTTAATATATCAACTTAATATATCGACTTTAACCTGTGATTATTCTTATCTTTAGCTAGTACCCAAAACTTGCAAACATTGGCTTTGCCCCAGGCAAAGAAAGAAATGTACTCGGGTATGTGCAAACTTTCATTGAGGAGTCTACGATTCCTATAAGGCAGTTTTCTGTTTGTCCTGCAGATTCCCCTGCGTAGATAAAAAAGGAAATGTTCTTAAGAAAATAATTCTTGGCCAGGCATGGTGGGTCACCCCTATAATCCCAGGACTGTGGGTTGCGGAGGTGAGAGGATTGACTGAGCCCAGGGGTACGAGACCAGCCTGGGCAACTTGGTGAGACCTCACTTCCACAATAAATGTTAAAAATTAGCCGGGTGTGGTGGTGCACACCTGTAGTACCAGCTACTCAGAAAGCTGTGGCAGAAGGATCTCCTGAGCCCACAAGGTCAAAGCCGCAGTGGCTATGATGGTGTCACTACATTCCAGCCTGGAAGACAGAATGAGACTCTGACTCAAAAAAAAAAAAAAAAAAAGAGGAAGAAAAAGAAAAGGAAATCATTCTCAACTGTCAGCCCGGTGTTATCATTTACTGGAAATAGGTTACTTTCACTGAAAGAGTATGGTGGGATTTAAGGGGTAAAGAGGGACTGCATCTCTTCCTGGGCTGAGGCTGTGGCCAAAAGTTGCTGGGCAGAGGGGAAGGTCCCCAAGAATCCTAGAGAAGTGGTCACTTCCCCTCTACCTACCCACCCGCCACTGTGGGTGTGCAGTATTATTCTTGGAACTGCAGTCCCTTTTCTGGCTGCTGTCTGTCCACAGCACCCACAGAGAAGAAAAAGTCACCTTTTGTCAAAAATAAATCCAAGAGTCAGGTGTAAAAAGGATTTTCTCCTCCTAGATCAATTTCCACAAGTGACCTTTAAGCACCTGGGTAAGTTGGCCTAGAAGAGTGATATTTACTACACAATTGTGGCTTCCCTTGGTCAGGCATGGTAGCTTACTCCTGTAATCTCAGCACTTGGGAGGCCGAGGTGAGAGTCCTGACCTGAGTCCAGCAGTTCAAGACCAGCCTGGGCAACATGGTGAGACCTCGTCTGTACACTAAATCAAATAAATCGCATGAGCAGTGATGGAACAAGCATTCGCTGTGGCTACTTCAAGTTTATGGCAAATGACAGAGGCTGATGGGGCCAGAAGGAGGGGGGTGGCTTCCTTTCCTTCTTGTCCCTGGATTTCCATTCAGCAAAACTGTGTGTGCAAGAGGGCAGGTATGTTCTCGGCACGTTCACACTCCCATTTCTCCCCCATCTGCACACTCCCAGCACCAGGGAGTGTGAGACCTCTGTGTGAGGACTGGTTTTACTTTCAGGCTAAAAATATATAAGAAAATTCTTCCCAAAAAAAAGGAAAGGATGACAAACTGTAGTAGAACACCCCAAAAAATGACAGCAGCACTCATGGTGGTTGGATTTGCAGAGAAATGGTCAACAGGTGGAATCATAACTTATATGAACTGGGTTTGGGAAAACAGGAACTTCCTAACCATCTCTAGGAAGGGTATGATTGAGGTGATTTTTTTTTTTAATAGGAGTCTCACTATGTTGCCCAGGCTGGAGTGCAATGGCACGCATATTACCACCACAGCCTTGATCTGCTGGGCTCAGACAATCCTTCTGCCTCGGCCTTCCAAGTAGCTAGAACTACAGGTGTGTGCCACCACACTCGGCTGATTTTTTTATTTATTCTAGAGATGAGGTCTCATCATGTTGCTCAGATTGGTCTCAAACCCCTGAGCTCAGGCAAACCTCTAGCCTCAGTCTCTCGAAGTGCTCAGATTACAGGAATGAGCCACTGCACCCAGCTAGGTGATTGTTTTTCTTTGTAATTTTTCTGTTTTCTGATTTTTCTACAAGAAACGTGTTACTTTTGAAATGAAAGAGAATCAGCAGAATTTATTTTAATAATTTTCTATTAGGATACCTGATAGCTTATTCTCAGCAAACTACTTTTGGATTCATTTTCGTTCCTTTGGGGAATTTTTTGGGGGGTGGGGGTTGTGGGGTTTTTCTTACCATTTTTTTCCTATGCATATACATATAAATACACACACGTATATTTTTACATAGTTGAGGTAGTGCTTTGTAGTTAAATTTGTATTCCATCTATTTTTACTTTACGTTCCTGGTATGAATATTTAGGGGAAATAATATCTGTGTTTCCAGATTTGTTATTTTAGTCTGGGTTTTCTGGAATGCAGAGCCAGGGTCAAAGCTGCAGGCCCAGCAGCCAGAGTGAGGGTGAGAGGTGGGACCATGGTCTGGAAGCAAACCCTGCTGTGGCTCCCACAGAGACCACGTAGGACCACGTGTTCAGAAAATGTGCTTCAGAACAAAGCATGAGGCCAGACGAGGTGGTCCACACCTGTAACTCCAGCACTTTTGGAGGCCAAGGTGGGAGGATTGCTTGAGACCAGGAGTTTGAGACCACTCTGGGCAACCTAGTGAAACCTCATCTCTACAAAAAATTAAAAAATTAGCCGAGTGCGGTGGCTCACACCTGTAGTCCCACCTACTCAAGAGGCTGAGCAAGGAGGATTGCTTGAGCCCAAAAGTTTGAGGCTGCAGTGAGCTGTTATCATACCACTGCACTCCAGCCTGGGCGATAGAGAGAGACCTCGACTCAAAAAAAAAAGAACAGATCACAGGGCTGCGAAGGCCAAGGGTGACCTCTGGTCTCTACTCTGGCTGGTTCAAGCCATGCCATGGGGGTCACCCTTGCCTTCTCCAGTCTGAAGAAGTCCAAGCCCCACAAATACTTTTGTAGGACCCCAGGCTTCCTGGTTCCCTCTGCAAGGCTAATGGAGGCCCAGTGGACAACTGGCCTTCTCCCTGGCAGAGGCTGAGAGGCAGAGACGCTGATGACAAGAGTGGCAATGTGTAGGAGGTGGAGTTTGAGGGGTCCCACAAACTGGGGAGCCCCATCAAGAGCAACCAGGACCCCTGCCTCTGTACCACACACCTAAATCTGCACCAATGAGAAATCCTTTCTTTTCTCCCCCAGTTGTGAAGTTGTTTCTGATTCTTGGGAGTTTTTGTTGCTTGTTGTTGTTGTTGTTAGTTTTTTGTTGTTTTTTTAATTAAAAAATGCGAGCGGCTGGGCACAGTGGCTCACACCTGTAATCCCAGCACTTTGAGAGGCAGAAGCCAGAGGACTGCCTGATCCCACGGGTTCAAGACCAGCCTGGGCAACTTGGCGAGACCACATCCCTGCAATAAATCAAAAAATTAGCTGGGTGTGGTGGTGCGTGCCTGTAGTCCCAGCTACTTGGGAGGCTGAAGAGGAAGGATCCCCTGAGACCAGCAAGTCGAGGCTGCGGTGGCCGTGAGCGTGCCAATGCCCTCCAGCCTGGACGGCAGAGTGAGACTCTGATTCAAAAAAAAAAAAAATTAAAATTAAAAAAAATAATAATAACGGTGGAAATACCTCGTGGCCAGCCCCGTGTTTAAATTGTACCCTGACCTTCCGCCACAGGTGTGGACCCCCAGAGCGCCCGGCCGAGCCGGCAGGTGAAGCTGCAGCCGGGAGTGTGGGGGAGGGGGTCCCGCCGCTGCGCTCCAGGCGCGGGGGAGGCAGGAAAGTCGCGGGCGCGCCCTTAGAACCCACCGCCGCCTGGCAGGGACCGTCGTGCGCCCTGCAGCCTCCTTGACCCAGCGGCTTTGGGGAAGCAGGGCAGTCACCTCGTGTGGGTCGCAGGACGCGGTCGTCAGCGCTCGGGAGTCCGAGCGCCCACCATCCCCCGGGACAGGGGAAGCAGGGAGGAGCGCAGACCTGGAGCGCGAGGGGCCTGGCGGGCTCCCTTGGGAATCTGCCCGGACGCCTCCTTCCGGCCTCGTGTCCGAAAGAAGACGCATCATCGGGCAGGGCCTCCTCTGTTCCCGCCTCGAGACGGGCCCGAGATGGCGCGACGGGGACAGCCACGCCCCTGGGCCTGGGGTGGCAGCGACGCGGAGCCCCCGCCCCCAGCTCCGGGGGTCTGACCTGCAGGGCCGCGCCACCCTCTGCGGCGGGGCCGTCCCGTGCGTGCGGGGCGTTTAGCAGCATCCTCTAGCGCCGCCGGCTGTGACCCCCGAAATCGTTTCCAGACACGAACCGGCGTCTCCGTGTGTGGGTGTCTGTGCGGGCAGGGGGACTCCCCCGGGTGCGGGCCCAGCCGTGGGGTTTCAGAAGCAGCCAAGGGGGCCGGGCGCGGTGGCTCACGCCTGTAGTCCCAGCGCCTTGGGAGGCTGAGAAGTCAGGATTGCTTGAGTCCCAAAGTCGAGCCCACCCTGGGCAACATCGCGAGACCTTGTCTCTACAAAAAAAAAAAAAAACAAATCAATTAGCTGGGCGTGGTGGCGCGCGCCTGGAGTTTCAGCTCCTTCCACCCACCTGAGGTGGAAGGTTCGCCTGGCGCCCAGGAGTTGGAGGCTGCGGTGAGCCGTGATGGTGCCCCTGCACTCCAGACGGCGCAGCGTGAGATAAGAAAGAGCAAAAGAAAAGGAGAGTGAGACGGAGGGAGGGACGCGCGCGAAAGCAAAAGCTAATGAAGAAGCAACAGTTGTAACAATCTTCTTGTCTTGGTGTCGGGAGCCTGCTTCTGCTTTGTGTCCGTTTCACACCACTAAGCACAAATCCAGCCATTACCCTTTACTCGTCCTTCTCCCACACACACATTCATTCCCCAGGTCCGACAACCTTGCTTCCTAAATATTTCTTGCGTCCACGCCCTTTCCCGTCTCTGCCCACCTGGTGACTCGGGGACTCCGGCCTCCTTCTGGCTGCGCTTCGT
>CAUYQG010112369.1:0-21817 GCA_963574415.1 Tarsius wallacei | reverse complement strand
GTTTAATTTTTGTATATGGTAAGAGATAGGGGATCAGTTTTATTCTGTTTATAGCTTGCCAATTTTCCAAGCACAACTTATTAAATAGGATATGTTCTCCTTATTTTTATTTTTGTTGACTTTGTCGAAGATTAGTAGGTTGCAGGCATGTGGCTTTATTTCTGGGTTCTCTATTCTGTTTCATTGATATATCTCTTTTGCTATTTTTTTGTGCCAGTAGCATGTTAATTTTAATTACTGTAAACTTGTAGTATAATTTGAAGTTGTGGTAATATAATGCCTCCACATTTGTTATTTTTACTTAGAATTGTTTTAGCTATTTGGGCTCCTTTTTGTTACATGGGTACTTTAGAATCTTTTTTTCTAATTATGTATAAGTGATACTGGTAATTTGATAGGAATTGCATTGAATCTGCAGGCTTCTTTTCTGATACATGAGCAAGGTATGTTCTTCAATCTGTTTATGTCATTTATGATTTATCTCATTAGCGTTTGTGGTTCTCTTTGTAGAGATCTTTCACCTTCTTGGTTAAAGATATTCTCAGTTGCTTTATTTTTATGTGGCTGAGATTTATGTACATGAGACTGAGCTTTTGATTTCGTTCCCCACTTGAACATTGTTAGTATATAGAAATGCTACTTATTTTTGTACATCGATTTTGTATCCTGAAATTTTACTGATGTCACTTACCAAGTCTAGGAGTCTGTTGGAGGAGTCTTTAAGGTATTCTAAGTGTATAATCATGTCATCAGTGAAAAAAGATAATTTGACTTCCTCCCTGCCAATTGGATGTTTTTGACTTTTTTTCCCTTTCATTTGATTGCTCTGGCTAGGACTTCCAATACTAGATTGAATAAGAGTGGTGAGAGTGGGCATCATTGTGTAACTTTAGTTATTAGGGGGGATGTTTTTAACTTTTCCCTACTAAGTATGTTGTTGACTGTGGGTTTGTCATATGTGGCCCTTATTATTTTGAGATCTAGTCTTTCAATGCCTAGTTCGTTGACAGTTTTTATCAT
Organism: Tarsius wallacei; assembly: GCA_963574415.1. Taxonomy (NCBI): domain Eukaryota; kingdom Metazoa; phylum Chordata; class Mammalia; order Primates; family Tarsiidae; genus Tarsius; species Tarsius wallacei. Next base: position 20,797 of record CAUYQG010112369.1, on the reverse strand, counting down.
GAAGAGATGTTGGATTCCATTTGCTTGTATTTTGTTCAGAATTTTTTTTATCTATGTTCATCAGGAATATGGGCCTATAGTTTTCATTTTATGTACGTCCTTGCCTGATTTTGGCATTAGGGTGATACCGATTTTGAAGAATGATTTAGGAAGGTGTCTCTCCACCTTGTTTTTTGTTTGTTTTTGTTTTTTTGAAATAGTTTCATTAAGAGTCATACCACCTCTTATCGTTTGGTAAAATTCAACTGTGAATGCGTCTGGTTTTGGGCCTTGTTTTGTTGGGGATTTTTTTTTAATTACTGATACACTGTAAATGCTTGTTATTGATCTGTTCAGGATTTCTATTTTTTTATGATTTAGTCTTTGAAGGTTATATGTTTTCAGGAGTTAATCTATTTTCTCTAGATTTTCTAGATTGTTTTCATATAGGTGTTTATAGTAATCCCTGACAATCTTTTGTATTTCTGTGGTGTCAGTTGAAATGTCACTTTTAACATATCTGATTGTACTTATTTGAGTTCACTTTCTTTTTTCTTGTTTAACCTAGCTAGCAGTCTGTTAATTTTGTTTGTTCTTTCAAACAACTCACATTTTGATTTGTTGATTCTTTGTAATTTTTTTTTGTCTCAATCTAATTGAATTCTGCACCAATCTTTGATGCTTCTTTTCTTCTGCTAGCTTTGGGTTTGGATTGTTCTTGTTTTTCTAGTTCCTTGAAGTGTGATATTAATTCACTGGTTTGATATTTTTCTAATTTTTTAAGTAAGTATTTAATGCTATAATTTTTAGCACTGCTTTTCTTGTATTCTAAAAGTTTTTAAATAAAATGTTTCTATTTTCATTTGATTCAAAGAATTTTGAAAATTCTACCATAAAGCAAGTTGTTTAGATTCCATGTTGTTGTATGGTTTTGAGAGTTCCTCTTAGTATTGATTTATAAATTTATTCCACTGTGGTATGAGAAAATACTTGGTATAATTTTGATTTTTTTGGAAGTTTTTGTGACTTTCTTCATGGTTGAGCACTTAGTTGATTTTAGAGAATGTTCCATGCAGAGATAAGACAAATGCCTATTCTGTGGTTGCTGGATAGAATGTTCCATAAATGTCATTTAGGTTCATTTGATGGATAGTTCAGTTTAAGTCTAAGGTTTCTTTGTTGATTTTCTGCCTCAATGATCTGTCTAGTGATGTCAGCGGGGTAAAATCCCCCACTATTATTATATTACTATCAATATGTTCTCTTATGTCAAATAGGATTTGTTTAATAAATCTGGCTGCTCTAGTGTTGGATGCAAATATATGTATCATTTCTAATTGCACTTGTTTGAATCTTCTTTCTATTTTTTCTTGGTTAATATGGCTAGCAGTCTGTCAATTTTCTTTAAATATTTTAGTCAAATCTTCTTGTTGTATAGGGTCTCTTATTATTTAACACTTTTTTAATTTTTATTGGTTTAATGTCTGTGTCATATAATGTGAGGATGGCTACTTCTGCTTCCTTTTGGTTTCCATTTGTATATCTTTTCCCATCATTCACCTTGTATCTGCATTTAGCTAGTAAATAAGTTTCTTGTAGGCAGCAGATTATTTGGTCTTGCTTTTTTTCTTCTTCTTTTTAACCCCATTTGCCACTCTGAATTTTTTAAGTGGAGTATTTAAGTTATATGCAATCCAAGTTAATACTGACATGTGAGGTTTTGTTCCTGTCATAGTGTTTTTAGCTAGTTGCCTTGGGGTTTCAAGTGTAAAATTACTTTATAGAATTGGGGAACTTTGTACGTACATGACCTTTTATAGCAATAATATCATTGTTTCATGTCTGTTTAAAAATCCTTTGAACACTTCTTATAGGTTTTATCTAGTGGTGACATATTTTCTTAGCATTTGTTTTTTCTAAGAAAGACTTCATTTCCCCATCATTTATGAAGCTTACTTTGGCAGGATACAAAATTCTTGGCTTGAATTTTTTCCATTAAAAGGGTTAAAAATAAGCTCCCAATCCTTTCTGGTTTGTAGGATTTTTTCTTCTTCTTGCCTAGTCCTAAACCTAACGCTAATTTTAATCTTAGCCCTATACCTAACCCGAACCCTTACTTAAACCTAAACCTAGCTCTAGTCCTATCCCAAACCCTAACTCTACCCTAACATAAACCTCAACCTAACCCTAAAGCTAGCACTAGCACTAACATTAACCATAAAAATAACCTTAACTCTAAACTCAATCCTAACCCTAGCTTGCATTTGTAGGATTTTTGCTGAAAAGTCTGTGTCTTCTGGCTGTTAGGCTGAGAGGAATTCCTTTATAGATGATTAGGGATGTCTTAATGTTCTATAGATGTTTTTTCTTTTGTGTTGAATTTGGATACTTTGATGACTGCATGCCTTGGTGAGTTTCTTCCTCCAATGCATCTTCCAGGATTTATCTGAGTTTCTTATATCTGGATGTCTAAATCCCTCAAGACCTGGAAATTTTTATTGAATTACTTCCTTGAATAAGTTTTCCATGCCTTTTGTTTTATCTTCTTCTCCTATTGAAAGACCTATAATTTGTAGGTTTGGACATTTTACATAATCTTGTGTTTCTTCAAGGTTTTTTCAACTTTAATTTTTTTCTTTATTTTTGTCTGATTGGGTTAATTTATAAAACCTGTTTTTCATCTCTAAATTTTTTTCCCACTTAGTCTATTATTAAAACTTTAAACTGTGTTTTGTAATTCTTTCCATTTTTTTTCAACGATGTTTTTGCAGAGAATGGGAGGGGCAGCTCAAGCTTCTACTCCATGGGATCAGATGTACCCCTGGATGGGTAATATGGCTGAGGAAAGATCAGAAACGTCACCACCACAACAGGGTCTGCATGGGAAGAGAAGGGAGGCTCAAACTTCTGATCCATGGGAGTGGGTGTGCCAAATGCCTAGAGTTAAATTTGGATACAGGGCAAAGGGTGTATCACTGCACCAGGTTCTTTGTCTACAAAGGCAATGGTAGGTATGCCAAATGTCTGCAGATATGTGGGAATGTGGAGCAGAGAGTGCATCAAGAATTCTTCACAGAAAGGGAAAGGCAGTTCATGCTCCTAATCAAGTGGGTACACTGGATGCCTGAAAATATGTCTGGGTATGAAGCAGAGGGCATTCCAGTACAACAAGATCCCTGTACAGTGAAGGAGGGAGAACTCAGCCTGGTAATCCAGGTGATTGGGTGCTCCAAATGCCTGAACATTAGTTCCCTGGCAAGAAATAAAGTTCCTCCTAGTACACCAAATGCCTTTGCAGGGAGAGAAAGAAGGAGCTCTAGCAGCTAATCCAAGTGAGTGTGTTGAATGTTTAGGAGTGTGAACAAGTTTGAAAGCAGAGGGAGCACCTCTGCACCAACATGTCTGTATTACAAGGATGATGTGGCTCAGCTCTCAATCCAAGTGAAAGGTGATCCAAATGCCTGGGGATATTCCTGGGTATGGAGTGAGGTGTATCCCTCTACAGCGCAATCTTTGAACAGAAAGGGTGGAGTTGCTCAGGCTGCCAATTCAGGTGTGAAGATGCTCTAAATGCTTGGAGATAAAGCCTGAGCATGAAGCAGAGGAGGTTTCTTTTCACTGAGATTCTTGCACAGGAGGGGTGGACTGGCTTAGGCTGCTAGTCCAGGTGACCAGGTGATCTCAATGTCTAAATTATGCCTGGGAGTGGAACAGAGAGGGCCCCAGTGCACTAGAATCCTTGTACAGTGTGAGTGGGATGGACTGCTATCCAGAAATGAGGTTTGCCTGCTATTTGGTACAGATAGGGAACACTCCCCAGACTGACTAGGGGAGAGGGTTGGAGTGTCCAGCAATGACACACACATGCCATTCTCAAGTCACACATCTGCCCCTGGCAGCCACTATTGCTGCCCAGGTGAAATCATGATTTCAGTAACTCTCCTGCTGTTCAGACTGCTAGTTCAGGAATGTAGAAATGTTCTTCCGCCTGCTAATCTTCTGCCACTCAAGCTGCTAATCTAGGCACACAGGAATTAGTTTTCTTCTTCTTTTTTGTTCTGATGGAACACACTCCCCTGGCTGACCAAGTGAGCAGGCTGGGGCACCTGGCACTGATGCAAGCAGACCATCTCCAGATTACAAAACTGTCCACATCTACAAGAATCACTGCCTGGAAGGAACTACGGCTTCAGCAACTCTCTTGGTCACTCAGGCTGCTGATTCAGTCAGACAAGAATGGGATTCCTTTTGCTAATTTATGCTGTTTAGGCTACTAATCCAGGCATACAGGAATGGGGTCCCTTCTGCTCCTTGGTAGTACTGAGGAACACTCCCTTGACTGACCAGGGAAGCAAATGGTGTACCCAGCAATGACATACACAGTCCATTTCCAAGTAACAAAGCTGTTTCTAGCGGTAGGTCTCACTGCCCAGAAGAAATTGTGGCTTGAGCAACTCCTCTACTTCTCCAGTCTTGTGACAGAGGTGAGCCTAATTCTGATGCCTACTTCCAGGGTACTCTCTACACTTCCCACTCAATTCTGTCTGTGGAGGCCATTGTCCTGCTCCAAGACAAACACTTCAGTTCTCATCCAAAACTAAAATTTCTGCAGCGGCTGCCATTGCCAGATCACCTAAAAATGACTGACTTTGTTTGAGCTCAGATAAAAAATGGCACCCTCCTCTCAGACCTTAATCTGGAAAACTGCCTACAGCTGTTCCCAGTGTCTTTCCCTCTCCTGTCTCCCAACCTCTCTCCAAGTTAGCTCCAGGGCTTGGGAGAAACAGGGTACTTTCCCATGGCCTGGGTTGGATGACTCCGTACTTGAAAAGTGAATCACAGAGGGAAATTCTTTGTCCCTCTCATGTACTGGGGCTTCACTCATTTGAATATAGTCAGGGGGCTGCCTGTTATTGCTGTTTTCACTCTTGAATTGAAGCTAACTAAAATTACCTTTACACACTACTTTGCTATTTCCAGGTGGCTGAGGCATGCTGAAAGCTTCTCATCAGACATCTTGAGAAAAACAAAAATATAAAAAAAAACTTTTGTGCTTTGATTCTGATTCCAAATTTAGGAATTTACCCTGTGGATTTGCTTTAACATGGTGGCAAAGTAGCATATAAAGATGTTTAGTGTAACATTGTAATAGGAACAAAGGTTGGAAGTTTGTTTGAATATACCATGGCCATACAAATAATTGATTACTGAGCAATTTTATGTTTTCAAGCTTGCTTCATTGCTTAATACTGTCTTTTAAGAGCCTTTCTATACCAACCTTTTTTTTCAAGATATGAAAGGTAAAAAGGAAAAAAAATCTTTCCATATTGTTTTTTTTTTCTTATTTTAATTGTAATGAGGTATAATTCAGTTCAGTGCTATGCTGTCTTGACTTATTACATTGTAATAAGTCTGAAATTCAAGTAGTATAAGTCCACCAACTTTTTTCTTCTTTTCTAAGTTATTTTAGCTATTTTTTCTTTTATATTTTCAAAATTAATTTTCAAAGCAACCTGAAAATTTCTATGACAAAATCCTAAAGGAATTTTAATCAGGCTTGCATTGAATCTATAGAAAAATTTTGGGAGAATTATCTAAAATGGTACTGTTTCATTGTAGTATCCAATAATTTATTGCTAATATACAAAATACAATTGACATGGAAGAAATTGCTTTACAGAGAGATACACATCAAACAAACTTGAAAATAAATATTACAATGCAGTACTTTGGTGTTCCAATAAACAGAGGAGATGCCACCCCTCAAAAATTCCAGACCTACTCATTTTATCAACATTGTTGATAACAGAATGGGCATGATTCCACAAGACCAAGTTTATCACAACATTTCATCTCAAAGTTCAGAACATTAGATAAACAAAATTGCTTCAGAGAGCCTATATCCAGACATTTTTATCAACAAGATAATTTTGGAGAAATTTGTTATCACAAGAGATAACTCCAAAATCAAAAATAATTAACTAACAAAGAAGGTGAAAGACTTATACACTGAAAACAATGAAATGTTAATGAAATAAATTAAAGATGACACAATTAAATAAAAGACAACCTATGTTCCTGAAGTAAAAAAAATTAATATCATTAAGATGTCAATACTACCCAAAACAACCTACAGATTTAATGTAACCCCTATCAAAATCTCAACATTGTATATCCAAAAATTTAAAAAAATCCTAAAATTCACGAGGAATATCAATGGACCCTGAATAGTCAAAACAATCTTAAAAAACAAGAACAAAGTTTGAGGTCTTACATTTCTTGATATCAAAACTTATTCTACAACTACAGTAATAAAAACATTGTGGGAATAGCATAAAGACAGACATGTAGACCAATGAAAAGTAATAGGGAGTCCAGAAATGCAACCTTGCATATGTAGTCAAATGATTATCATAACGGTGCCAATATCATTCAATAGGAAAAGAATAGTGTTGAGAAAACTGTATATACAAAGGCAAAAGAAATTCCATTTTTATCTCATAATATACAAAAAAAGCCTTAAAGTAAATCAAAGACATAACATAACAGCTAAAATAATAAAAATCTTTTTAAAAAATTTTTATTTGAAAGATGTGGAGAACAATTCAGGGTTAGGTATACAAATGGTCACTGTACAGGTAGAGTTTGGGCCTCACTTTGGTCTCCACTTCAAATGGTTTGAGAACAGGTACCCTTATAGGTGAAGTATGCCCCTCCCCTTTCCCTGGCAGTTTCCCACTACTACCAATCCCTTCCTTATACTATTATAATAATTGTTCAGAGTCTGCTTATGAGTGAGAGCATGTGGCAATCAGTTCTCTGTTTGTGATGGATCACTGAGTATTATAGACTCTAAGTCCATCCAAGTTGCTGTGGAGTTAATAATTTTGGCCTTTATGACTGCGTAATATTCCATCATATATATGTACCACATTTTTTAAATCCAGTCCTCTTTCAATGGGCAGCACGGTTGGTTCCATGTTTTTGTTATTGTGAATAATGATGCAATAAACAGGCATGAGCAGGTATCTTTTTTACAGAATGATTTGAGTTTCTCCAGGTATATTTTCAGAAGGGGGATTGTGGGGTCATATGGAAGGTTGATTTTTAGATCTTTTAGGAATTACCACACTGATTTCCACAAAGGTTGTGCTATTTTACTATCCTACCAACAGTGAAGAAGTGTTCCCTTTTCACTACATCCTCTCCAGCATCTGTTGTTTTGTGAGTTATTGATGATGGCCATCCTGACTGGAGTTAGGTGGTATAGCAGTGTGGTTTTAATTTGCACGTCTTTGATGATTAGTGTCTTTGAGCATGTTTTCATGTGTCTGTTGGCCATTCATATATCTTCTTTTGAGAAATGTCTATTCATATATTTTGTCCAATTTTTAATAGGATTTTTTTTTCTTTTTGGTACGTTTGAGTTCCTTGTAGATCCTAGATATTACATCTTTGTCAGATATACAGTTGGTACATACTTTTTTCCCATTCTGTGGGCTTTCCCCCTGCTCTCTTGATGGTTTCTTTCGATTTGTAGACACTTTTCAGTTTGATGAGGTTTCACTTGTCTATCTTACCTTTTATGGCATTGGCATTTGGGGTTTTAATCAGAATTGATTGCCAGTTCCAATTTACATAAGGAGGCTTTTCGTATTTTCTAAGGTTCTTATAGCTTGAGGTTTTACCTTTAGGTCTTTGATCCACTTAGAGTTGATCTTTTGTGTATAATGACAGATAGGGGTCTTGTTTTAATCTTCTGCATGTGGTCAGCAGGTTTTCCAACACCATTTACTGAATAGGTTCCCTCTCCTCAATGGTTGTTAGTGGAGGCTTTGTCAAAGATGAGTTGTTGAGAAATTGAAGATTTGCTTCTGGAATCTATATCCTGTTTCACTGGTTCATACACCTGTTCTTGTACCAATACCAGGTTGTTTTGATTGTTATAGGCTTTTAATTCAGTTTAAAGTCTGGAAGTGTGATACCTCCTGCTTTGTTTCCCTTGCTAAGGATTGTTTTGGCGATTTGTGGTCATTTGTGTTTCCATATAAATTTCTGTATTATAAAACTCTTAATGAAAACATAGGGGGAAATCTTTATGACTTTGTATTTGGCAATGATTTATTAGATATAACACATAAAGCACAACCAATGAGAGCAAAAACAGTCAAATTTGAAGACATCAAAATTCACAACTTCTATGCATCAAAGGACACGTAAACAGAGTGAAAAGACAACCTAGAAAAAGATAGAAAATGTGTACAAATCATGTATGATTAAAGGTAATACATAGAGGATCCCTACAATTCAACATTAACAAAATAATTTGTTTTTTTAAATGGGCAAATAATTTGAATAGCTATTTCTCCAAGTAATATATAGAAATGTCCAACAAGATTATAAAAACATTCTCACAACATTACTAATAAATTAAGATGGCAACCATAAACAATGAATGAGAATAAAGCTGGGTCATATGATAGATCTGTTTTTAATTTCTTAAGAAATTGTCATACTCTTTTCATAATAGCTGGCCCAAACTACATTTTCACCAACATTCTTAGTGTACAAGGGCACAGATTTCTCCACATCCTTGCCAACTCTTGCTATTTTTTGTCTTTTTGACAATAGAATCCTAACAGGTGTGAGGAAATTATTTTTTTAGTTTTGGTTTGCATTCTTATTGTAATTACTGATGTTGAGCACATTTTCATATACTTGGTCATTTTTATGTCTTTTTTGGAAAATTGTCTATTCAGGTTCTTTGCTAATTTTTTAATGGGAATATTCTTATTTCTTTTAAAAAAATTTTGCTATTAAGTTGTGTGAGTTCTTTATATATTTTAGATATTAATCTCTTATCCATTATATGATTCACAAATATATTCTTCCTTCTTTGGGCTGCAAATTCATTTTGTTATTATTTTCTTTGTTGTGCATAACTTTTGTTTTTAAGTTTGGCAAAGTCATACTTGCTTATTTTTGCTTTGTGTCTGTATTTTTTTTGTCCTATCCAAAAAGTCTTTGCCAAAATTAATGTATGTAGCTTTTTTGCTTTGTTTCATTTTACAAGTTCTACAGTTTCAGGTCCTATGTTTAGGTCTTTAATGCCTTTTTAGTTGATTTTTGTTTATAGTGCAAGATACAAATGCAATTTTATTATTTTGCCTGTGGATATCTAGTTTTTCCATTACTATTTCCTGAAGAAACAATCTTATCCTCATTGTGTCTTATTGGTGTACTTGTCAAAAATTAGTTGACAATACATGCATAGGTTTATTTCTGAACTCTCTATTCTGTTCCACTGGCCTATGTGTCTATTTTTATGCTAGTACCATACTGTTTTTATTACTATATCTTTGTGGTATACATTGAAATCAGAAAGCATGATGTTTTCAGCTTTGTTCTTCTTTCTCAGAATTTCTTTGACTATTTTGGGTGATTTGTGGCTCCATACAAATTTCAGATTTCTTTTTACTTCTGTGAAATGTGCCATTGGAAATTGCATATGAATTGCACTGAATTTGTATGTATTTTTCTTTCATAATTAAGTGTTTATTGATTGTGTTGAGAAAAAGTACACACATATTTCAATTTATACAAAATTCTTAACTTGCATAGTGAAAATCTAAAATCCATGTATCATAAATTAAAAAAAAACTTATTCCAGTTACTTTCTAGCTTAAAATTGGAGGCAAATTTTTCTTAAGAAAATATCAAGTACCATTATTGTTAAATGTTTTGTTTATTTGTGTGTTTAAGAGTATATGGCACCAGTGGGGATTTACTACAAAAGTAGTTTTCATGCAGGTGAATTTTGGGCTTCTAGCTGACTCTCTCTTCCCCTGGTAGTGGATCAGGTACCCAGTGTGTTGCCACATGGCCCCCTCCAGACTTTGACTCAGTCTCTCTCTCCCACTCTCTATCTTTCTCTTTCTCTCTCCCTCTTTCCTTCAGCAGTGTCCAGTGTTTGTCAATCCCACCCTTGTGCTAGTGTGACCAGTGATCAGGACTCACTTATGAGTGAGAACATGTGGTATTCAGTTCTATGTTTCTATGATAGTTCATGGAGTATGATGGTTTCCAGCTGCATACAAGTTGCTGTGACGACCATGATTTTGTTCTCTTTTATGGTTGCAAAATATTCCATCACGTATGCACTATGTTTTTTTTTTTTTAAACTAGTTCACTTTCAGTGAGCACCTAGGTTGGTTCCATGCTTTTGTTCTTGCAAATAATGTTGCAATAAACATGCATATGCAAGTGTCCCTTTGGTAGAGGAGTTTATATTCCTCTAGGTATATTCCAAGAAGAGGGATTGCTGGAACATATGGAAGCTCAATTTTTAGTTATATGAGGAATCACCACATTGCTACCCATAGAGTTTGAACTAGCTTACATTTCCACCAACAGTGTAAAAGTGCCCCCTTTTCTCCACAGTCACACCAGTACTTATTTTTTGACTTGTTGATGAATCCATCATTACTGGTGTTTGGTGATATCACATTGTAGTTTGCATTTGCATTTCTCTGATAATTAGTCAGGCTGAGCATTTTTTTATGTGTTTGTTGGATGCTTTTGTATCATCCTTTGAGAAGTGTCTATTCACGTCCTTTGCCCACTTTTTAATGGGGTTGTTTATGGGTTTTTTTTTTTCAATTTTTTTGAGTTCCTTGTAGATTCTGGATGTTAGGGCTTTGTCAGATGCATAGCTTGCAAAAAGATTTTCCCATTTGTCTCTTTACACTCTTGAGGGCTTATTTTTCTGTGCAAAAACATTTCAGTTTGAAAGGGTCCCACTTGCATTTGCTTTTGAGGACTTAGCCATGAATTCATTGTCTACTTCAATGTTCAGGAGGATGTTTCCTACATTTTCTTCTAAAATTCTTATAGTGTGAGGTTTTACGTTTATGTTTTTTATCCATTTTAAGATACTTTTTAGTATGGTGATAAAACTGGGTCCAGTTTCATTCTTTTGCATGTGGTAAGCCAGTTTTTCCAGCACAATTTCCTAAATATGGCTTCCTTATCCTAATGTTTATTATTGATAACTCTGTCAAAATTGAGTTGGTTGAGGGATGATGTTTTTATTTCTGGATTATCTATCCCATTCTATTGGTGTATGTATTACTGCACCAATGCCATGCTGTTTCGGCTACTGTAGCCTTGTAATATAGTTCAAAGTCTGAAAGTGTGATACCTCCAGCTTTGTTCTTTTTGCTGAGAACTGCTTTGGCTATTCATGCTGTTTTTTCCTTCTATATAAATTTCTATATTGTCTTTTTTATGTCTGTAAAAAAATGATGTTGGCAATTGAATATGGCTTACATAGCATCTGTAGATTGCCTTGGGTAGAATGAACATCTTGATAATATTGATTCTTCCAATCCATGAGCATGGGAAGTTTTTTCATTTGTATCATGCTTGATTTCTTTGAGCAGTGTTTTGTAGCTCTCATTGTAAAGATCTTTCGCTCTTTGATGAGGTGGGTGCCAAGGAATTCATTTTTTTGTTTGTTTGTGGACTACCTAAGCCCATGACTTAGAGACCAGCCTGGGCAACTTGGCAAGACCCCACCTCTACAATAAGTTTAAAAAATTAGCCAGGCATGGCAGTGCATACCTGTGGTTCCAATTACTAGGATAGTTGAGGCAGAAGGATCGCTTGAGCCCGGCAGGTGGAGGCTGTGGTGACTATAAGAATGCCATTGCTCCAGCCTGGGTGACAGAATGAGACTCTGACTCAAAAAACAAAAAAATAACTTTCTTTTGCATAGTGATTTTGTATCCCAAGGCTTTACCAAAGTCTTTTATCACTGCAAAAAGGTTTTTGACAGATTTTTCTAAAGGTTTCTAGATAGAGAATTATATTGTTGGCAAAGCAGAATAACTAAACTTCCTCTTTTCCTGTTTGGATCCCCGTGATTTCTTTCTCTTTTTTGATTGCCTTGGTTAGGACTTACTGTAGTATGTTGAATAAGAGGAATGAGTGGACAGCTTTGTCTTGTCCTGGTTCTTAGGCGAAATATTTCCAGTTTCTGCCCATTGACCAGGATGTTAGCTGAAGTTTGTCATAGATGGATCTTATAGTTTTCAGGAATGTTCCCTTGATGCCTCGGTGTTCAATGGTTTTTATCAAGAAGGGATGCTGAATTGTATTGAATGATTTTCTGTGTCTAATGAGTTAATTATGTGGTTCTTGGTTTTACACCTGTTAATGTGCTGAATTATATTTATGGACTTGTGAATGTTGAACCACTTTGCATCCCAGGAATGAAGCCCACCTGGTCATGATGAATAATCCTTGAAATGTGTTGTTGATTATAATTTGCTAGAATCTTGCTGAGAGTTTTTTCATCTATGTTCACCAGAACAAAAATTACCTATAATTATCTGTCATTGTTGAGTCTTTGCCAGTTTTTGGTATCAGAATGATATTAGTTTCATAGAATAGGCCCTTGTATGTCTTGTGGAATTTAAGTGAGAAATCAACTGGTCAAGGGCTTTTTTTTTTTTTGGTAAACACATTTCTTGTAACTGAGTTGATTTCCTGGATTGTTATTGGTCTGTTTAGGGTTTCAATTCCTTCTTGTTTCAACCTTGGGAAACTGTGTGATGCCAGGAAATTCTCCTTTGTCTCTAGCATTTTTTACTTTATTTGCATATATATGTTCATGGCAAACTTTTGAATATACTCATGGTCAGTTGTGACACTACCTTTTTTATTTCTAATTGTGAGTTTATTCAGCCTCTCTCTCTCTCTCTCTTTTTGTCAATCTGGTCAGAGGTCTGTCAATCTTATTTATTCTTTCAAAGAACCAATTTTTTTGTCTGGTTGATCCTTTTTTTGATATTTTTGCCTTATATTTCTTTTAAGTGTGACTTTATCTTAGTAATCTTGATTTTTCTACTAAAATAAAGATTTAATTGTTCTTGCCTTTCTAGCTCTCTTAGGTGTGATGTTAGGCTGTTTACTTGTGATTCCTCTATTTTCTTGATATGTGCATACAATGTTATGAATTTAGCTCACAACACTGTTTTCATGGTATTTCAGAGGTTTTGACATGTTTTGTCTTTGTTTTCGTTTGTTTCCAGAAGTCTTCGTATTTCTGTCTTTATTTCTGTGTTGATCCAAAAGTCATTCAGAAGCATTTTGTTTAGTTTCCATGTATTTGTAAGGTTCTTGGTGGTGATACTTATTTCTATTCCATTGTAATCTGAAATCTGTTCTTGCTTGATTTATGTCCAAGAATGTGGTCAATCTTGAAGTATGTTCCATGTGCTTATGAGTAGAATGTGTACTCTGTGATTTTGGGGTTGGGTGTTCTATGGATGTCTACTAGGTCAAATTAATCAAATTAGCATGATACAGGAAATTTTCTTAGATGAACTCTTAGAAGACTTGTTCCAGGGTGTCCTCAATTTTTCCTTCTCTCTCAGGGATGCAGGTTGACCATAGATTTGGTCTTATCGCCTAATCCCACATCTTTTGTAGGATTTGTTCATTCTTTTGTAGCCTTTTCTTCTTGTTTTTGTCAGACTGAGATAGTTCAATATTTTGATTTTCAAGCTATGAGATTATTTTCTCTACCTGATCAATTTTGTTCCCTAAGCCTGTCATTGTGCTCTGAAATTCCAGGAAGGAATTCATCATTTTCAGAATTTCAGATTTGACCTTTCTTACATTGCTCAGCTCACCTTTTACTTCCTGCATGACTTTTGTTGCCTGGGTGATCTATGCTGTCAACTTCTTTTGGTTTTCTTAACCATTTTTACCATCCATTGTCTGAATTATTTGTCATCAGGGACAGGATATTCTGGATGGATTCCATTTTGGGGGACTGGGAGGTTCTTTGAAGGTTATACCTCTTTAAAGCTTTGAGAATTGCTGGTGTTTTTCAACTGGATCTTCTTCATCTATGAGGACTAACTCTTCTATTATTATTGATATTATTTTTTGTTTCACAGTTAGAGATGATCTAACTGTCCTAGGGTGTATTCTACTGTTCAAAATAGTTCTCACAGGAAGAGAGAGAGTGTCATTTACTCCCACTCTGTCATTCTTGCTGGGTAGTATTTATAAGTCAATGTGACTTTCTTCTTCAGAGTTTTTCCCATGGTTAGGCTGGTCAGACTGTTTTCCAATCCCTGTTGCAAGCTCTTTGCAGGGATGGAGAAAAGGACTGGGCCCCTTGTCTGTTGGCAGCACTGCTGGAGTTTTGGTGCCATTCACAGTCGGGAAGCACTCCCATCAGGAAAGGGTGTCCCCTGGTGCTTTTCACTGCTCCCCTCCCCCATCAAAGGTCATGCTTAGAACTTAAAAGCAGCAGATTCTTTTTCACAGTGGGACCTGTCCTTTGGGTGTATGAGGCTGGCAGGCAATTATTCCTGGTCTGGGAGTGAGGGGCTGGTTGTCAGACATTGGTGGCAGGCACTGAGTAAGTGCAACTGGCCAGCAAGATTCCCTGGCCTAGGAGTCAGCTACCAAGCACCACTGGTGGAGAATGAGCTCTTGGGAGGTTGACTGGTGTTAAGCATTCTAAGCTTGGGTGGATTCCAAGCTCTGCATGGGTTCCAGCAGCACATTGCTGTGACCTAATCAGGCCTTCTTCCATGTGATACTAAAGACCTGTTTACAGCTGGGGGAAATGAACTTCCTCAGACCACGTCAGGAGCACTCTCCCCTCTTATGTACAAGGAAAGACCACAAGTCTTATGTGAGCCTGACACCTGGCAAGGATGGAGTCTCTCAGCTCCAGTGCTAGCCGTTTGATATCTCTCCTCTTTGCTCCCTATGCATTCTAAGAGTCCTCTGCCGGGTGCAGGGTGCTTCCTCAATCCAAGTCTGCTTAAACTGCCAGAGTTTACCCACAGATGGGTTTGTATTACTTGTTTTGCTCTGTGAGAGAGGTGCCAATTGGCTGCTCCCCAGTGGCCATATGAGATTTCACTCATTAAATGTTGATAAGCTGTTACATACATTCCATAAATTTGCAATTTATAATCACATCCACAACATGCTCACTTTTTTCAATCTTTCATAGCAGATTAACAAAGTTATTATAAAAACAGTACTACCACAATCAAAGATATTACTACAAAGTTCACACAAAATTCTACTAAAAAACAACATGAGAATAGAAGTATTCTATATGTTTAAGACATTAAATGCAGAACTGTGACTCTATATTGTCATTGAGTTTGCTTTGTTTTGTGGAATTTTAAGCTGACACCCAAGATAGTCAAAGCCACCCATAATTAATACCTCCACTATTTTCTGATTGTACCAAACAAAAATCAGCAAATAATTTTACTTCTTAAAAGAAAGTATTTACATTTTTTAAAAAATGGAATGAGGTGGGATACCCTCCTTCATAAAAAAGTTTCTAGGGCTATTAAAAGAAATTGCATTTACAGAGTAATTGATAAAAAATATTCCTCTGGATTGTACAAGAAGGTAGACAGGAACCACTGATAAGAATGGTATATTATATTATTCAGACTGGTCTTATTTCTCTCCTGCATCATCAGAGACTGTATTTTCAGTTCTTGTTTCTCAATTTTTTGAAGATAACTTTTTAGCTTCTTGGTTTACCACTTTAGCCTGTTTTCCCTTTGCTACCCTTTCCCCTTTCGTTTGCACTTTTTTTGTCTGAAGAAGTATTCTTTTCTGCTGTTTTTTTTTTTTTGGCTCTGCTTCCACTTCTACAAGAACAGTTTTGGCTGACAACAGCACAGATCTCCTCTTGGGCTTTTCCTCAGCTGAGCTGACTTTCCTCTTGGGCATCTTTGTGGTAGGTAGGGCATTAGGTCTGGCCATTGCTGCTCTTTCTACTGCCCAAGCTGCTGAGACCCATGGTCAAGACAGGGCAATAACCCAGAATGTGTATATCATTTTGTGCAATATCTTAGTCCAATGGTGCTGCTAGAAAAAAAAAAAAAACACCTGAAACTGGGTAATTTACAAACAAAAAAAAATTGTTTCTAACAGTTTAGGAAGATAAGAACTCCAAAGTCTGAGCTACTGGCAGGTTTAGTGTCTGGTTGTTTCTCATAAATAACACCATCTAAGTATCATGACATGGCAGAAGGGATGGGAGAGCAAAAAAGGGCAAAACATGGCAGAAAAGTAGAAGAATGAACCCACTTCTTCAAGTTATTTTTATGATCCCTAATTTCATCTCTAAGGGTTCTGCTCTTATGACATAATCACTTTCTAAAGTCCCCACCTCTTAATACTATTACATGGGTCATTAAGTTGTAGCACATGAATATAGAGAGACCATAAAGAGCATAGCAGAAAATATGGGCACTTTACCAATACTGACTCTTTCAATACATAAACACAGGATCTTTTCATTTATTTATGGCTGTTTGAATGTCACTTATTAATGTCTGGCAATATTCAGTGTACAGTTTTTCCACTTTCTTGATTAAATTTATTCCTAAGTATTTTATTTTTTTAATGCTATTGTAAATGGGATTGTTTTCCTTATTTCTGTTGTGTATAGGTCATTGAGGTAAAGAAATGCAACTGATTTTTGCATGTTGATCTTCTATTCTACCACTTTATTGAATTTACTAGTTCTAACTGTAATTTTTTGTTGTGGAGTTTTTAGGATTTTTCTACATGCAAGACCATTTTATCTGCATATAAGAATTATTTTAGTGATTATTTTCTGATGTGAAAGACTTTGATTTATTTGCATGACTGTTCTTGCTACAACTTCCAAGAATATGTTAAATAGAAGTGGTCAGAGAGGATATTTTTGAATTGCACTAGATCTTAAATAAACTTTTTTTGAATTATGATGTTAACTATAGGTTTCTCATAATTTTTTATTAATATGAAGAACTTTATTATGTACATTAGCATCTATGCCTTTTTGTGAGTTTTTTTTAAATTTTTAGATCATTGATTTTTGTCAATTGCCTTTTCTGCATCTACTGATATAATCATATGGTTTTTATTGTTCATTCCGTTAATGTGTTATATCACATTTCCTCTTTTGGATATACAGCCAAATGAATGAAATCTCCACCTTGTAAAGATAGCTGCACCTTGAAGGAACTTAAATCACTCAATAAAAAGGTACATGCATGTTTATTGCAGCATTATTCAAAATAGCAAAAACATGGAACTAACCATGTTGCCCATTGGAAATGGGCTGGATAAAAGAATGTGGTGCTTGATAAAATCCAGCACTCCTTCTTGATAAAAACCCTCGAACATCTAGGCGTACATGGAACACATCTCAAAAGAGTAAAAGCCATCTACGAGAAACCCACAGCATACTCTTAAATAGACAAAAATAGGAACCATTTCCCCTGAAAACTGGAACAAGACAAGGATGTCCACTCTCACCCCTCTTGTTCAAGTTGTGGAAGTCCTGGCTAGAATAATCAGAAAAGAGAATGTGAACAAGGTGCTGGAAGGGGCTGTGGATGGAGTTCAGATATCTGATCTCTGTGAATGGCAGGTCAACTACTCAAGGCTGGATTGTGGTCCAGAGGAAATATCCTGAGAGCACAAACTTCAGAGGGACCTGACTAGTGCTAGGTTCCAGGCGTCCCACCCCCTACCTTGATCCAGGCATGGGACAAAGGGTGTGGCCAGAGAAAGACAAGGAAGAACTACAAAGAGATCAGTGGTGAGTCCAGGCTGACCCAAACCCCCTCTTCCCCAGCAATCCTCTGAATGTCAGACCCACATAGCTGGATCACGACTGAGAGGGACAAACCCAGGTGGAACCTGGACATCAGTCAGAATAGGAGAACCCCATTCCAGGATAGACCTGGCTGGGGCAACCTCGTGAAAGTACATACCTGGGGAAGAGACTATCCTGTACAACCCCAACAGAGAGCTCCCTGACCATAGGAGAGTGGGGGGAAGGACTGCAGCCCCACCCACCTCCACTATCCCTCCTCCTTTCCTGCTTAGTTCCCTGAAGAGAGAGTGAAAGAGGTGGCTCTGCAGAAGAGATCTGATTAGAGGAACAATTACGGAGCCTGCCAGAAGAGGACAGGTTTTTTTTGTCTTTATTTTTTATTTTGTTCTGTTTCTTTTTTTAAATTTTCAATTATTTTTTAATTTAAAAAATTTTTGGACTGTTTGCTCATCTATTTTTAAAATCATTTTCCTTTGTGCATGAATGTGCATGTGAGGTTTTGACCTGAATCCCCTCCCTAATTTTTTTTCTTTTCTTTCCCCATTTCTTTTTGCTTTTATTTGTCATTCTCTCTTTATGTGTGTATGTGAATGATTGATTTTGTTGTTGGTTTCAGCGCTTTTGTTCTTCTGGGTTTTTTTTATATTCATTTTCTATTAATTAAGGGGTGTGTCAATATATGTATGAAGGTTCCAACTGAATCCCCCCTTTTTTCTCTTTTTTCTTTTCCCTTATTCTCCTACCTTTTTGTCTTTCTTATCTATTCACTTTGTACTAGGCATGTGTGCCTGTGTTTAATTTTCTTGGGGCTTTTCTGTTGCTGTGGCTTGTTTTGACTCACTTGGTTGTTATTGCAGATTGTTCTGTAGTGTGGGTTGGTTTCTGCTTTGTATCATCATATAGAGTAGTGGTGGGAAGTGGATCTCAGGGAAAACATACCACAATAAGTGAACATTTTAATTTGCAAGTGGCATTGGACTCCTAGTATCACATTCCCCATTTTACTTGGATTTCAAAAACTACAAGAGACAGCAACAGAAAAGCCCCAAGAAAATTAAACACAGGCACACATGCCTAGTACAAAGTGAATAGAGAAGAAAGACAAATAGACCAAAGGGGAGAGAATAAGAAAAAAGAAAAAAGAGAAAGAAAAAAAAGGGGAGAATCAGGTGGAACCCTCAAACATATATTGACACACTCCTTAAATTATAAAAAATGAATATTAAAAAAACCCCTGAAGAACAAAAGAGCAAAAACCAACAACAAAATCAAAAGATGAACACTCAATCATTTACATATACACATAAACAGAGAATGACAAAAGCAGAAAGAAACGGGGAAAGAAAAGAAAAAAATATTTAGGGAGGTTATTTAGGTGAAAGTCTCATACACATTCATGCACAAAGGAAAAATATTTTTAAATTGGATGAACTAATAAATATTCAGAAAATTTTTTAAATTAATAAATAATTCAAAATTTAAGAAAATGAAACAGAACAAAACAAAAAACAAAGACAAAAAAAAATCTGTCCTTTTCTGGCAGGTTCTGTTATTGTTCCTCTAATCAGATCTCTCCTGCAGAGCCATCTCTTTCACTCTGCCCTCAGGGAGTGAAACAGGGAAGGAGGAGGGGCAGTAGTGGGGGGTGGGGCTGCAGTCCTCCTCTCCCACTCTCCTATGGTCAGGGAAATCTCTGTTGGGGATGTACAGGATAGTCTCTTCCCCAGGTTTGTACTCTCACAAGGTTGCCCCAGCCAGGCCTATCCTGGAATGGAGTTCTCCTATTGTGACTGATGTCCAGGCTCCGTCTGGGTTTGTCCCTCTCAGTCATGGCCCAGCTATGTGGGTCTGACACAAAGCCTGGACTTACCACTGATTTCTTTGGAGTTCTTCTTCATTTTTTTCTGGTCACAAACTTTGTCCCATGGCTGGATCAGGGTAGAGGGTGGCGTGCCTGGAACTCAGCACTTGTCCAGTCCCTCTGAAGTTTTTCTCTCAGGATATTTCCTCTGGACCACAATCCAGCCCTGAGTAGTTGATCTGCCATTCACAGAGATCAGATCTCTGAGCTCTGTTGGCAGCCCCTTCCCAGTGTTAGGTCTCTCTCCTACTTTAATGGTAAGGGAGCGCCTGGGGCAATAGCTTGTCATGTCACTTAGGCAAGTTGGAGGATGGGGGGAGTGGAGCTGGGCAGACCAATGCAAATCTCTGCCTGGAAAATGGCTGCAGTGGGTGATTCCTCAAGAGACATGTATTCCTTTCTCTGGATTCCCACAGTGTTCTCTCTCCAATAATTAAATCCTGCACTCCAGCGGGTCTGGTATGCCAGGTGATGGTGTGCGCTGGGTGCCTGGTGCTGGGAATCAGCTGGATTCAGCAGGCTTTTCTCAGGCTTATTCTCATAGGCAGCTGACATTTCTGCAGTGATCTTGGAAGCTGAGCTCTAATTTCAGGGAAGCAGGGGCTTGCAGTTGCCCTCAGAGGGGACATCCGGGTGCATGCAGCCGAGTATACCCTCAGATAGTCTTTCATTCTCCCACCAGCACTGGCCTACTCACGCAGTCTTTATTGTCACTTGCCTCCACAGAGATTTTTACTGCCCGACATGTCAGCCACCATCTTAAGTTCTGCCCCATTCTCTCCTATGTGCACTTTAAATAAATATTTCACTGTTTTTAGGTGGAACATTCTTTTTTCAATTTTTGTTTTAAAGATGGGTACAACTCAGGGTTAGGTATACAAATTGTCATTGCACAAGTAAAGTTTGGGCCTCACTTTGGTCCCCACTTCACCTGGTTTAAGATCAGGTACCTTTATTACTGAAATGTGCCCCCTGCTGGCAATTTTCCACTACTGCCAATTCCTTTCTTTTAGTATTATAATTGTTCAGGGTCCACTTATGAGTGGTACCCTGTGTGGTATCCAGGTCTTTGTTTCTGTGATAGATCACCGAGTATTATAGACTCTAAATCCATCCAACTTGCTGCAAAGTTCATAATTTTGTCCTTTTTTATGGTTGCATAATATCCCATCTTGTATATGTACCACATTTTTTAATCCAGTCCACTTTTGATGGGCATCACAGTTGATTCCATGTTTTTGCTATTGTGAACAATGCTGCAATAAACATGCCTGTGTGGGAATCTTTTT
>CAUYQG010112368.1:0-27713 GCA_963574415.1 Tarsius wallacei | reverse complement strand
CCGGCTAATTTTTTTTGATTTATTGTAGAGATGAGGTTTCGCCTGCCCAGGCGGGTCTCGAACCCGCGGGCTCAGGCAATCCACTCACCTCAGCCTCCCAAGGCGTGGGATTACAGGCTGAGCCACCGAGCCCGGCTCATTCTGGAAATTTATAGATTGCTGCTTCCATATCTCCCTTCCCTTCCCCAAAATAGTTCTGTAATTAATACGGATTTTATTAAAAAGTTGTGAATTGAACAAAATAAATAATCAACAGAGTGAATAGAAAACCAATGGAACAAGAGAAAATGTTTGCAAATTACATCTCAGAATCTACAAGGAACAAACAACTCAACATGAGAAAAACAAATAACCCCATCAAAACTGGGGGAAAAAAAGGCATAAATAAACACTTCTCAAAATAAGACACACAAGCGGTCAACAAACATATGAAAAAATGCGCCACATCACTAACCATCAGATAAATGAAAATTAATTACCTCACACCAGTTAGAATGGCTATTATTAGAAAACGAAAGAACAAAAGATGTTTGTGCGGTTGCAGAGAAAAGGAAACACTCATTTACTATTGGTGTAGTTACAAACTAGTTCAATCTTTGTGGAAAACAGTATGGAGATTTTGCAAAGAACTAAAAATAGAATTACCTTTCAACCTAGCAATCTTACTACTAGGTATCTACCTAAAGGAAAATAAATCAATATACCTGTACTTATATGTTCATTGCAGCACTAATCACAATAGCAAAATCATGGAACCAACCTAAGAACCTAGCAATGATTTACTGGATATGAAAATCACACACACACACACACACACACACACACACACACACACATATATACACACATACATATATATATATATGTATGTATACTACCATGGAATACTATGTAGCCATAAAAAAAGAATGAAATCATGCCATTTGCAGCAACATAGATGGAACTGGAGATTATCGTCCTAAGTGACTCAGAAACAGAAAACCAAACACTGCCAGTTCTCATTTATATGCAAGAGCTAAATTGCCACAAATATGGAAATAATAGATCCTGGAGACACCAATAAGGGAATGGTGGGGAGGGGGTTTTGGATTCATAAATGACCTATTGGCTACAATGTTCACTATCTGGGAAATGGAACACATGCAGAACCAATTCCCCACCACTACAAAATATGTCCATGTAACAAACATACACATGTATCCCCTAAATTTACAATAAAAATTTTGAAAACAGTTTTCAAGTAGATATGAGAAGAAAAATGCAAAAAAGTTGTGGATTTACATAGCATCTCTCTACATCATCAATACATATACAAACGCACATGTGTGCACACACACGCATATTCCAGCAAGTCAAACTAGTGTTTAAAGTTATCCAAATCTTTATGTTACTTAAGGAACTGTTACAGTCAATTTGGGTTTCTATAACAAAGTATCACTGAGTGTGTGAATTATAAGCAGCAGAAATTTATTTCCTACAGTTCTGGAGAGGCTGGAAGTTTGAAATCAGGATACCACAATATTCAGATTCTGGTGAGTTCCATCTCCCTGGTTTGAATATGGCTTCCTTCTTATTGTATTCTCACATGGCAAAAAGAGATAAGGCCGTTCAACCCACTCACCTTCATGACCTAAAGGCACCATGTTCTAATACCATCGTAACTACATGAATGTATGAATTTTGGGGGAGCACAAACTTTCGGACCATCACAGTAAAATTATTTTAAAACACAAAAGTACTGAAGGGTGCATTTTAATGACTTTTTTTCTTTATTTTAATGTAAGATGTGGGGTAAAAGTCATGATTAGGTACATAAATAGTCTCTGTGTGCAGGTGAAGTTTGGGCCTCCAACTGGTCCTCACTTCCCCTGGTTTAGGGTCAGGTACACTTAGTGATGTTATGCGCCCCCTCTACTTCCTTCCCCTGGCAGTGTCCCACTACTGCCGATCCCTCTCTTGCAGTATTATGATGGATGTTCAGGACCCACTTATGAGTAAGAACATATGGTATTCAGCTCTCTGTTTTTGTGATAGATCATTGAGTATGATGGACTCTAAATCCATCCAGGTTGATGCAAAGTCCAAATTTTGTCCTTCTTTATGGCTGCATAATACTCTACTGTGTATATCTACCACATTTTCTTTATCCAGTCCACTTTGAATGGGCAGGGTTGGTTTCATGTTTTTGCTATTGTGAATAGCACTGCGATAAATGTGCATGTGCAAATAACTTTTTTGTAGAATAATTTTAGTTCCTCTGGGTATGACTATGACTTTTATCATGGAAAACCACTGGAGGGCTTTGAACAGTAAATTCACATTATGTGATGTACATTTTGTTCTGTTCTGTATTATCGTCTCAACACTTTGTTGAAGAACCACTTTTATTAGAAGTTGTCATACAAATACCTGGAATTACATAAATAGAAATCATATATAAAATTAATTTCTTACTTCTTTGGGACATTGGAATTAAGATGAGTGACTTTTTCAGATGCCGTGCAACTTTGAACTATGAACATGAACTACGAAGTAAAATGAAGGTAATTTTTATAGAAGCAATTCTAAGGGGAGGGGAGACAAGAATCTACATCTCTCAGGGGCCTAGTATACTTTGTGTTTAAAAATCCTACCAAAGCATTGGAAATGGGTATTATCCTAACTGACGACTTACATTGTGATGGACCACTCTGACTACTCTGTGGAGAATATTAGGTAGAAACACAGGGACTAGTTAGGAGCCTACTACAACAATCTACATGCTGAATGATTGTGGCTTGAACTAAAATTATGGCAGTGTAGGCAGTGAGAGTTGTTGAATTGTGGATATGTTTTACCTATTTACTTAGACATGTTCAACTCCAAATAATAATTTTTTAAAATACCTATATACCATTCACTTATATTCAGCAACTGTGACATTTTGACACATATTTTGCTATCTTCTTTCTTTTTCTACTCACACATTTCTTTTTTGGTTATATTAACCAAGAATAGGTTGCAGATATCATGACACTTCTCTACTAGACACTATTTCATCATGCATCTCTCAAAATCAAAGACCATCCCTTATACAGAATCACTGTATTTAAGAAATTAAACATTAATTCAAAAATATTATCCTATATAAAGTTCTTACTCAAATTATCCTAACTGTCCAAAAATGTACTTTATATATTTTTATTTTTTATTTATATTCTTGATCCAGCATCTGCTCAAGGTTTACAGGTGGCAATTGATTTTAATTAGTCTTTGGTCTCCCTCAATCTAGTTAAAGCCCCCCCCCGCCACTTCCTTTTGTTCTTCACAGTGTTAAAGGCTTTGAAAAATGACTGGGCTCAGTCCCTCAACCTGTAATCCCGTGCTTTGGGAGGCCGAGGTGAGTGGATCGCCTGAGTCCGCTGGTTCGAGACCCGCCTGGGCAATTTAGCGAGACCTCATCTCTACAATAAATCAAAAAATTAGCCGGGCGTGGTAGCGCGCGCCTGTAATTCCAGCTACTTGGGAGGCTGAGGCGGAAGGATCACCGGAGCCTGGAGCCCAGCAGGTCGAGGCTGTGGTGGCCGTAAGCAGCCACTGCACTCCAGTCCGGGCGACTGAGTGAGACTCCAACTCAAAAAAAAAAAAAAGAAAGAAAGAAAAGTCCAGATCAGTTGTACTACAGAAAATCACACATTCTGAATTTGTCTACATGTTGTTATGTTTCAGGTCAAACATTTCCAGCAAGAATACTTCATAGATGATAGCACGGACCTTTTACTGTATAACATTAGAGGGTGCATAAATGTCAGGCCATCTCAGAACTGGAGAGTCTGACTTGAACACTTGGTGTAAGTAGTGACATCAATTCTCTCGACTGTAAAGGGAATATTGTTCCCCCTTATAATACACTATGGTAAAGTTTTTAGGCCATGTAAATATTTTATTTAGCCAACACTTCACTGAACAGTTTTGTCAACCAATTATGATATTTTTGTAAATCAATTACTCCACACAGTTATATATGGGTGATTTTCTAGTCCTATTATTCCTTCTACATTTATTAACAAACATTCTTTCACACATAAGTTTTTTTTTCTTCTCTCTATCCCCTTCCCTCCCTCTTTCCCTCTTTCTCTTCTCCTCTCTACCCACACACTATTATTATGAACTCATATTTTAAAGTTCAATTCATTAATCTTTTTGCAAATTATTCCAAATGTGACCAGTGGAAGCCACCTCACACTGGGGTTTTCTGTGTCTGTTTGACATGACGCCATTCATTTTTTAGCACTTCCTTACTTCTTGTCACAGTATTTTTTTTAGCAAAAAAGGACAAAACAGAAACCAATAAAAATAATAGCCTATAAAATTACAGTGAAGAATGAAAAGATGGACAGGAAACTTTTCTGAGTAAAATAACTTTCTAGATAGTTTTGATTTTTAGACAACATAAATGTTTTTTTAAATTCAGACAATAACGTTAAATCAAAAAGATGAATAAATGAGACTAAATTTTTAAAAAAATAAAAAGTTCATAAAAATTATAAGATAACATAAGCACACAAAAAACTACTCAATTCAAGTAAAATTTGAAATTTTACTCTGGTGGTACTCTGGTAAGAATGTAGTCTAGACAAACCCACAAAATGCAAGGAAATCTAGACTTTTACTTTAAGACCGTTGTTCTTAAAACTGACATTGGTTTCATATTCTGAAACTGTATATTCTAGAATCAAAAAATACTGATATTGTTGGAAGGCAGAATTCACTGTTGAAAAAAGGAACTAGAAATACACAATGGGGGAAGATTATGAAGAAAGCTTTGATATCTCTTAGCCCTGGCCACAGAAAAAGCCTGAAATTAATGACAACCCAGAAGCAATGAGTAACTTACATTCTCCACTAAAAGGAGCCAGGATTTCTTAAATAAATGCTTGGCTACAGGTTTGAGGTGGGAAAAGTACACAATTCTAAATATGTTTTGATGCTAGAAACCACTAGATTTGTGGAAAGTTTGGTATGGGGAGCTAAGGATTAAAAAAAGTTAAAAATGACTTTCAGATTTGGGCATTTACTGAGTGTCATTTGCTGTGTTAAAGAAAACTACAAGAGGAGAATATTTGGATGGGGTAAGCAAACATTTAGTTTGGTCATGTGAAATAATCTATGCCCATTATATATATTCAAGCAAACTTACTGTATGGGTAGTAAATTGAGTCACATGTTGCCTAACGAAGTATCACATATATGACAGTGGTCCCATAAGATTATAATGAAGCTGAAAAATTTCTATAGCACAATGACATGGAAACTGTCATCAACATTGTAGCTCAACATGTGATTCACCTGTTTATGATGATGCTATTTTATAAAACTTACTGCACTACCAATCATATAAATGTATAGCACATGCACTCATGTACAGTACATAATACTTGATAATGATAATAAACGACTATGTTACTGGCTTATATATTTATTATACTATTTTTTGTTGAACTTTTATAGTGTACTTTTTAAACTTTTTAAAAATAGACTGTAAAACAGACTCAGGCAGGTCCTTAAAGAGGTATTCCAAAAGAAAGCATAACGACCATAGGATATGATATCTTTATGCATGTTACTGTCTCTAAGGACCTTCCAGTGGAACTAGATATGGAAGTGGAAGGCAGTGATATTGATGACCCCGACCCTGTGTAAACCTAGCCCAATGTGTGGTCACATCGTAGGTTTTAATAAAAAGGTTTAAAAAGTAAATAAGTAAATTATTTTAAAAATAGAAAAAATAGCTTATTGAAAAGGGATATATAGAAGAAAAATATTTTTGTACAACTGTACAATGTGTTTTAAGCTAAATGTATTACAAAGGTGTCAGAAACTTCAACAAATTAAAAGTTTATAAGGTAAAAAAGTTACAGCAAATAAGGTTATTTCATTATAGAAGAAAAAAGATTTTTATAAACTTAGTATAGCCTGTGTACAGTATTTATAAAGTCTGTAGTAGTATATGGTAATATCTTAGGCCTTCATATTCATTTGCCACTCATTCGGTAACTCACCCAGAGCAACTTACAATCTTGCAAGCTCCAGTTACAGTAAGTGCCCTTATACAAATATACCCTTAAAAAATATTTTATACTGTATTTTTACAGTACTTTTCTAAAGTTTAGATCTGTTTAGATACACAAATACTTAGCCATTGTGTTATAGTTCCCTACAGTCTTCAGTAGAGGAACACACTGTACAGGTTTGTAGCCTAGGAGCAATAGGCTATATCATATGACCTAGGTTCATATTAGGCTATATCATTTAGGTTTGAGTATGTATACTCAATGATGTGTGAGTAAAGACAAAGTTACCTAACGATGCATTTCTTGGAATGTATTCTTGTCATTAAATGGACAAGACTATGACTGTATGTGAGTACAGGGAACAAATAGGAGTGATGATATAAATTTAGAAATTATCCACATGTGTATGGTGTTTAAATCCTTGGAAATGAATTAAGTCATCTAAGGAACGGGTTTAAATAGAGAAAAGAAGAAGAATGAGGCTTGAGCCCAGAATACCCCAATAGCCAAAAGTTAGGAAGAAGGTGAAAGCCTAACCCAGGAGGCAGAGGAGTAGCCAATAAATTAAGTAGAAACCCAGGAAACAGTATTTTCTTAGAAACCCAGGAAATAAAGTCTTTCGAGAATACATGTTTCTTCTCTAATTTCCATATATTTCTTGACTTTTTAAGTGTAATATATATTTTTATAGCCTTAAAATTTTCTCTTATAGTTTTCATTGTTGTCTTTTTGGAATGTATTTCAGGATAATTCTTTGGTACAGTCTTCTAGATTATAACATTTGGTAATCAGTATGCCAATTCTGTCATTTCAGCCCTCCTACTGATTTTTTAAAAAATCAGCTATCATGTTTTTAATTTCTCATAATTCTTTACAGTTTTCTGCTTGTTTCTTTGTTATAAAATTCTATTTGTGTTTTTACAATCTCAATGGCCTCTTGACTTTAAGTATAGATAGGATGGTTCTAAAGGTTCACATCTGTTTTATCTAGTAATTTGGTTTTCTTAAAGATTGTTTCCACTAAACAATTCATGCCTTCTGTTGTTTTCCTTCAAAAAGGTTGATGAATCTTGGGTTTCTGCTCATTGCACAAATGAGGGCCTTATTTTGCCTGATGTAGTAAGTGGAGTGAATTTTTGTAACATTTATAACATTAACCTTTTCACTAGTAGTGAATTGGACTAATGCTTGATGAGGGAATGGACTGTTGATCAGGTCTCCCTTTAGTGTGCCAAGAATTTTGCCTTAAGGATATGGTGTTTCTGTGCCCACTGTGGCATATTCTGTAGCTAAGACACCCTTAGGCATCAGAAAAAATTATTCCTTTGACCAT
Source organism: Tarsius wallacei (assembly GCA_963574415.1). Taxonomy (NCBI): domain Eukaryota; kingdom Metazoa; phylum Chordata; class Mammalia; order Primates; family Tarsiidae; genus Tarsius; species Tarsius wallacei. The sequence continues at coordinate 20,327 of CAUYQG010112368.1, read as the reverse complement.
CTCCATCAGCTCTCTATTTACACTCCATGCCTAATTTCTTCTGACTAAAATTTTTGGGTTTGTCCGTGTTTTCATGTGAGAACTTGTTTTCCGTCCATCTCTTTCTCCACCTATATTGCATTGTAGGTTTTTGGTCCTGTGAGTTTTCACATCAACCTGGTCTCATCTACTTGATAATATGTAGAAATTTCTCATAACTTATGATGCATTAATATCATCTACCTAGTATTCAAGAGATGTTATTGATTCATATACACTTTTATATTGCTGCTATAATTTCGATGGAATTTGGGGATATGCTAATTGTTTCAATAACAATTGCTAACATTTATTGAATGCCACTCTCCCCTTTTATCCCTAGGAGGAAAGTTCATCAAGTATCCTACAATTGAATACTATAATAATAATAAATAACTCTCATATAGTGCTTGCTACCTTTCATGTGCAGTTAGAAGTATGTGGCATGTACTAACTCATTTAATCCTGACACAGTCCTACAAATTAGATACTAATATTTTTCACATTTAAAAAATAAACATGTGTCTATATATTCCTTTTATTAATTTATAAATTATATGCATATGCTAGTATACTTACTAAGTACATCATAATGTACCACAAAAATAAGAATCAAATCAAGGAAAATATGAAAATTAAATATAAATTCTAATATTTTCTGTTCACGCTTCAATAGATTATCTTGACCAGTCACCTAAATGCCCCAAACTACTTCAGAACCTATTTATATTTGAAGACTTTCAGTTTGTATCCAGAAGGTGGGCCTAGGAAGGCACTGAGGCAAAATGGTCACTTGTACTTCTCAGATCTTCTAAGATAGGTTATATACTAGAATGGCTCATCACAGGATTTGTTTCCTTTTGTCCTATTTTGACAATCTCCAAAAAGTGTATGAATATTTTAATATCAAGTATGCAAATTAATCTTTCAAGATAACTATTGAGTGATCTAACAGCTACTTATGAATTTGAATTTTGAAGTATTCTTCAAGAAAACCATACTCATTTCTTTATCTCTACCCACTTTACCTCCATGTCCATAGGCCATATATATTCTTACAGGGCTTAATGTTTGGTTGAGTGTATTAATTAGTCAAGAAGTAATGGCTTAGTGGCTATCAATGGCATTTTATTCACTGGTCACATCAAAAGAGAATTTGTCAATCAGACATTTATTCCCAGAAGACAAACACAGTGCCAAAGTGACTGCCAAGATGAACAAATATTTCATAGATGTCACTGGTTTGCTGGTTGGCTACCTACCTGCTTTTCCCTGGATTCCATATTCATCTAGGAAAGTTTTCTTTAAATCCATCAGTCAGAGCTAAACAGGCTAAAATTGTAAATACTCAAATGTGTGAAACTACCAAACATGTTTAACGCTGCCACAGGCTTCCAGCTATGTACAGAGCATCCTTTGTTTGCAACTTGCCCCATAAAAGCAGAACAGTGTGAATATATGTATTTTTATTTTTATTATAGAAGTAAAAAAAGTGGATCTAACTCTGGGAAAGAGTAATAAATACTTCTTAAAATTATTATGGTGCATATATACACTGATATGAACATGTCAGTGGCACAAACACAGGATATATAATAAAGGAAGGGATACAAAGAAAAGTGGGTGAAAATTAAAAACAAAACAAAACAAATCAATAATTATCTGTGTTAACTGGCTATTTGTTCTTAAATTCTACTTCTCTTGTGCCCTTGAGCCAAAAATACATCCCAGTTCAGGAAGCTAAAGATTTGCCTTTTTTTTTTTTTTTTACTTTCTAAAGTTGTATTTTTTTCTCCTGAGCCAGAATTACCACTAAGAATCATTGACTAAAATCACTGAAAAGCAGCCATCATAACCATTCTATCCACTAAGCTGTTCTTCCCTCAGATACCCAACTGTTTTTCAATGGTTTATTAGTTTGCTAGCTCTGCTATAACCAAGTACGACAGAATTGGTGGCTTATAAAAACAGAAATTTATTGTCTTATAATTCTGGAGGCTGGATGTCTAAAATCAAGGTGTTAGCAGAGCTATGCTTTTGAAACCTGTAGTTGAAAAATCCTTCCTTTCTTTTTCCAGCCTCTGGTAGCCCCAGACGTCCTTTGGCTTGTGGAAGCATAATTTCAATCTCTGCCTTTATCTTCACATGACATTCTCCCTTTGTGTTTTCACATCATCTTGTCTCTCTGCCTCTCTGTGTCCAAACTTCCTATTTTTCTTAAGGACATCAGTGATATTGGAGAAGGGACCACCATAATGAACTAATTTTAACTTGACTGACTCAGTAAAGATTTTATATTCAAACAAGGTCACATTCTGAGGATCTGAAGGTTAGGATTTCAACTTTTCTTTTTTTGTGGGAACACAATTCAACACATAAGTGTTGTGACCTTGTTCCCTTCACTATCCTGGCCATCCTTGTCAAATAACCCTGCTATAGCATGGTGTCTATAAATGAATAAATCACCTGACTTTGAGTTAGGTTCAACCCATCATCAGGACAGTGGACTGATGTCTCCCCTTTAGCCTGCACACTAAGTATTTATCAGTACTGATAAGAATGACACTACCTTCTCTTGAGTGGTTTATGGTCTTAAACCCAGGTCTTTTTCACAGAGACTACTGTCAAACCAGGCCTCTCCCAATCAAAATAAATGATGTTGGTTTTTAAAAACCTAAATATATAATTTTATATTTTCCCTGTTAAATTGTCTATTATCACTATTTTGGGGTCTTTAATTTTTAGTCCGTAACTCTATGCCCTGAAATTAAATGCAAATACAATGTGTATAAAAGTATGTGTTTTCATCACCTAATCAAAGACTCTTGAGAGCTTTGTGACTCTTGACTCTATCATCTAACATCTAGTTACCACTCTAACTTTGTGTTACCTGCAGATTGTATAATCTGGTTTCTGTTTGCCTATTTAAATTATTGATACAACTGCCATTCAACAAATAAGGAGAATTTCCCATGAATTGACATTGATCCACTGCTCAGCACTTTGAGGAGTGGTACAAATCCACCTTAGTTTATTATAAACAATTAATCACTCTATTCCACAAACATCTCAAAGCATCCATATATTCTAGTCACTTTGTTAGCTATTGAGCATCTCCTTTCTGTGAAGGGAGACAAAATAACATGGGAAGTATGAGCAAAACAGCCAAACATGGTAAAATACAAGCAAGATAACAGTTTTTAATATGTAGGACAAGGGTAAGAGAAATAAAAACTAAGATTGTGGAAATGATTAAGAGCTAAATCTCTTATAGCCAACCTCCCCCAAATAAGCTAGATTTCTTGCTTCATTATCTTCACCACATTAACACTTCTTAATTGCTTACAACTTCTTTACTGCCCCTTACAGCTCTTCTGGATGTATTTTATAGAATAATAAATTATCTTGTCTCTTTCTTTAAATTGTTTACAGCAAACCAAATCTTTCTTCATCAAGCTCTCTTATACCCTTACTTCTTTAACAATAAATGATCTTGATTATCTTCCCACTCTTTTGACCACATTATGCATGTTTGGTTCACTGCTTGATATTTCTCTTTGCACTCCTAATTTTGAGCATTGACAAGATTCATCCTTAATTTTCTTTAAAATCTATAAGGTTATAAAATAAAAGGTGGCAGGAAACTTAGAGATCTTTTTTCCCAATCTTACCATAATAAGGGAAATAACTTTCTCAGCTATCAAGTAGCAGCACCTATGTCCTTTTATGCAGATCCTAAACTATCACATGCTATACAGTTCTACTCTCTCTTCATTGAATGAACGTTGACTTGTGGGAAATATCACAGTAAAAAAAGGCAGTAATACAGCTTGCCATAAATTTCTCGGCAGTATCCTCCAAGTCTATATAAAAATACATTCATACATACATATATATATATATAAATGCATAACATCATTTTATCCTGTGTTCTTCTTCACAAAAATAGAATTATTCTGTATAGATTGTCAGGTCACATTTTTAAGTGCATTCTTGATCTTTTAAAAAGTCACAAATTGTATTTCTTAGGCCAGTTTTGATTGTCATCATAAACATAGAAAACAGTGAGGATTGACAACGTTTTTTCTGAGTACTTCGTAGGAGACCAAATGGAAAACAAATCTGGGATATACTGAAAACACTGTGTAAAACTTATGTAATAGCGTTGTTTGGGGGATCAAATAAAACAACGCACAGCAGTTCTTGATTCAAGTGCTAAAAAGTGCTGCCATACACAAACTCAGGTGAGAGCATTTGTTAGGGCTGGAAACTATTGATCTGGTAATTTTCATACAGCTTCATGATGTCATGTAAAGCTCAATATAACATCAAAATGCAAAGCACCAACAAAATAAGGTTGTGCAAGGGAGAGTTAGTGATAAACAGAATGGCTGAGCTGTGATTATGTAGCTTTCTAAATGACAAAGTTTGGAATTAATTCCTATGTCATTCTCTGCTTGTCTTCAGGTAACGTTTTAACAACATATTTTTATTGTGACAAATATATACATAACATAAAGTTTACCATTTTAAGTGTACAATTCTATAGCATTAATAGCATTCATATACTTATGCAACCATTGCCGTCATCCATCTCCAGAACTTTTTAATTTTCCCCAGTTGAAACTCTATACCCATTAAATACTAATTCCCTTTTGGCCTCTCCGTCCACTCCCTGGCAAACAGTATTCTACTTTTTTCTCTATGAACTTAACTACTCTAGGGGCCTCATATAAGTAGAAACATTACAAAATTTGTACTTTTCTGACTGGCTTATTTCATTTAGCATATGGTCTTTCAGTTTTACCCATATTGTATGTGTCAGGATTTTCTTCTTTAAGGCTGAATAATATTCCATTTTATGTATATAACTCATGCTGTTTATCAATAGTTTCTACTGTTTTCTTTTTCTTTTTTCTTTTTTTTTAGAAAGCAAGACTTATTGAGAGGACAGAAAATCTTTTGTTTATTTTTAACAGTGTTCTTTGTTTTCTTGTTGTTGAGTCATAATCATTCTTTATGTGTTCTGGATATCAATCCCTTTTGAAATATATGAGTTGAAAATGATTTCTCTGATTCCATGCATTGCTTTTTCATTCTGTTGATAGTATCATTTGATGCACAAATCTTTTTAATTTTTCTTTCATTGTTTGTGCTTCTAGTTTCACATACAAAAGTTTATTGCTAAACCCAATGACATAAAACTTTTCCACTATGTTTTCTTCTTCTATAAGTTTTCTAGTGTTAGCACTTATTTTTAGGTAATTGATCCAGTTTCAGCTAATTTCTGTATGTGGTATATAATAAGGATCCTGCTTCATTGTTTTTTATTTAAAAAAATAACTTTATTAGTAAAGACAGGAATGTGAAATGGTCCAACTACTCTGAAAACAGTTATGCAGTTTCTAAAATGATAAGCATATACCTACTATATAACGCAGGCATTTCACTCACAGGTATTTACTGTATTTGCCCAAGATAAATAAAAATATATGCCCAAAAACTGGTACACAAATATTTATAACAGCTTTATTTATAATGGTTAAAAACTGAAAACAACCCAAATGTTCACCACCAAGCGATTGGATAACCAAATTGAGATTCATCCTTTTGATGAAATTCAGCAACAAAAAAGGAATGAACTACTGATATATTCAATGATGTGGATGAATTGAAAAACTACGCTAAGTAAAAAAAGCCAGAAAAAAAGGAACACATAGTAATACAAAGAATAGAATGTATGATTTCATTAATTTAAATTTATGTAAAAAGTCACACTAATATATGGTAACAGAAAGTAGGTCATTGGTTGCCTGGGAATAGAGTCATGAGAACGGTAACTGAGGAAGAATTGGTTATAAAGGGGTATAAGAAAACTTTTGGAGAGGGATGATAGATATGTTCATTGTAGATATGTTCATTATAACTGACATATAACAATTGTACATATTTATAAGGTACATAGTGATGTTTCAATACATATAATGTACAGTGATCAGGTCAGGGTAATTACCATATCCATCATCTCAAACATTTATCATTCCTTTGTGTTGGAAATACCTCTTTCTAGCTATTTGAAAATATATAATATGTTATTACTAACTATAGTCATCCTACAGTGGCAAAGAACACTAGAACTTTTTCCTCCTATATATCTGTAATTTTGTATCCTTTGGCATAGGAATCCCCAACCTCCAGGCCACTGAATGATGCTTGACTGGTACTGGTCGTAGGAACCCAGCTGCACAATAGGAGGTGAGTGGCTGGTGAGCCAGCTAAGCTTCTTCTGTTTTTACAGCAGCTCCCCATTGCTCACATTACCACCTGAGTTATGTCTCCTGTCAGATCATCACTGAAAAGCTTGCTTCCATTTCCAACATCCTATTTTTGTGAAGCAGGGTTTTCTGCAGTGACAGCAGCCAAAACGAGATTATGGAGTAGACTGGACATAAGCAAGACACTTCAGGTGTCACCATCTCCCATCACCCCCATATGGGACCTTCTAGTTGCAGAAAAATAAGCTCAGGGCTCCCACTGATTCTACATTATGGTGAGTTATATAATCATTTCATTACATATTGCAATGTAATAATAATAGAAATAATGTGCACAATAAATATAATGTGCTTGAATCATCCTAAAACCGGCCTGTCCCCCATCCGTGGAAAGATTGCCTTCCATGAAACCAGTCCCTGATGTCAAAAAGGTCAGAGGTCACTGTTTTAGCAATCTCTCCCTATTTCCCTTTCTTCCTATTTTCCCAGCTTCTAGTAACTTCTACCTTTTACTTCTTTGAGATCAACTTTCATTTCGCTTCCACATATGATAGACAATGTGATGATTTACTTTCTATTCCTGATTTATTTCTCTTAACATAATGTTCTCTGGTTCCTTCTATTGAACGGCAGGATAGCATTCCCTTTTATGGTTGAATAGTATTCCATTGTGTGTATCAGTTTTCCCAATGCCATTTGTTGAAGAGACTATTTTTTTCTCACTGAATGATCTTAGCACTCTTGTTGAAAATCACTTGACTGTATATGCAGGGGATTATGTAGGGGGCTGTCTCTTCTATTTTATTTTTTTATGTATGTCTGCATGCCACTATTATGTTGTTTTGTTCACTGTAGCTCTGTAGCAAGTTTAGAAATCAGACAGTGTGAGACCTCCAACTTTGTTCTTTTTGAAGATTGTTTGGGTTATTTGGGATCCTTTGAGAATCTGTTTAAATTTTACAATAGATTTTTTTTTTTATTTCTGCAAAATAAAGTCATTGGAATTTTCATGGGGATTGCATTAAATATGCAAATAGCTTTGGGTGCTATTGACATCTTAACAATATTAAGTCTTGCAATCCATGAATACGTCTTCCATTTATTTGTGCCTTTAAAAAATGTTGAAAATGTTTTATAGCTTTCAGTTTCCAAGATTTTCCTTCTTTGGTTGAATTTTTTCCCTAAGCATTTTATTTATTGTTTTATTTGACAGTATGGTAGATAGAACTGTTTCTTCACTTTGTATTTGTATTTCTCATTATTAGTGTACAGAAATGGAAATGATTTTTGAGTGTTGTTTTTATATCCTGCTACTTTGTTGAATTTTTATTAGTTTAAACAGTTTTTGTAAATTGTGGAATCTTTAGAGTTTTCTACTCATAAAATCTTATCCTCTACAAACAGAGATAATTTTACTTCCTCCTTTCCAATTTAGATGCCTCTGCAGATAACTTTTAGAGGAAGTCTGTCATGAATATCTCGTCACTGGGCTTCATTCCCATATACGCCTCTGTGGTAATGTGTTTACATTTGTTTATACACTATTTTTTTCACATTCATTTTTATTATCACAACCTCATTCCATTCATTAATCCAAGAAATACTTATTGAAAATCTATTATGTGCCAGTCATTGTTTGAGGCTCCTGGGATACATTAGTGGTCCTCTTATCTTCTGGAAGCATACTGCATATTCTCTTTTCGTGGAAGGGCACCATAAAATTTGAATAATACCACCTCTTGTGGAGACTAGAGATGCTTAAAATTATTGATGGTTATTATGCAATTAATAGTTAGTTTCTATTGACACATAAGTAATAGAAACACAATTTTATTTATTAGTAGGAAGGGTCCTGACAGTATCATATTTTAGAATTAAAATTTTGTCAGTAATTAAATATGTCAAAACTCCAACTGCATAATTAAAATGGATGAATTTATTTATGTAGCTTTACCTTAATAAACTTGAAGGAAAAAATATTCTCAATGATTAAATGGACTTCTTTTGAGTAAAGGATAATGAATAATAGGATCCTATATATACGTATATATATATATATATATATATATATATATATAGAGAGAGAGAGAGAGAGAGAGAGACAGAGAGAGAGAGAGAGAGAGAGAGAGAGAGAGAGAATAATTCAAGCTAAAGCCAATTTGAATTAGTAAGAAAGACTAAATTATAGCAATTTGAAATAAAATAAATAGGTCTAAACATATATAGTTTTAACGTATGTGTGTATATATAATCACACTTTGATTTAAATGTTTTATGCATAAGTTCTACAAAATCTAAGTTCAAGAAACATATAGAATCAGTTATGATTGACTTAACTGTTGACGTGCAAATAAATGATATATCAAAGACAAATTACTTTTAAGTGAGGTTAATATTCTTTTTTCTGTTTATTTACACTTTTATTTTAACTTACTCTAGCAGAATATTCATTATCTAAGGACAATGGTAAATTTTTGTTGATCTAACAAACACAGTGTAGAGTGGTAATTAAGAGTGTCAGCTTTCCCCATAAAAAAGACTGAAGAGATCAAGTGTTGCCTTTTCCACTTACTAGTTATTTGATCTTTGGCAATTTATTTACCTTGTTGTTTCTCCATTGCCTTACTCTTGAAATCAGAATAATTGCACCTATCATATTGGGTCATTAGAATAATTAAATGGATTTGAAGCACTTAGGACAATAACCAATACATAGTAACTACTCAATAAATATCAAATACTATTTGTAATTACTTGAGACTAAATTAATGATACATTAACTTAATTATAATTTTAGTAATGCCCAGGGAAAAAATACTGAATATATTTTCAAAAACGTTTGTTCAAATATTTTAAAAGTTATTTTTGATAATTTTTAAATCCAAGGAATAATAAAAAATGCAAGACCTCTAAACTTCTTTCTAGTTTTTGTTTCCCCTACCATTTTCTTCAATACATGATCTATTAGTTTAGAAAATTAGAATTGTCTTATCCCCCAATCACTTGAATAATACAGATGAGACATTAGACCAAATATCTTAATTTTGCAGGCCATGCAAATATTTTTACTGACAATCAGACTGAACCAAGTTCTTCACTGACTTAACTTAAATATTTCCCACAAGCAGTCTAGCTGTTAGTACCTTTGACATTCAAAAAGAATTAAGTTAATGGACAAGTTTATTTGATAGGTTAATTAAGCCACACTGATCTATTCTCATGCCAGTTTCTGAAAGGTCATTTTTCCTCTTAGGTTTTAGTTACTCAATTTTAAATTAGCAAAATTCAAATCAAAACATCATTTCATATAAATCAAAATGTGTTTTAGGCTAAGATTGGATATTTCTGTACGGCTTTTTACAACCACAGACTCCCGAACGTTAGAACCAGAAGCAGCCATAGAATAGAGCTCATCCAGCCTAACCCTCTTATTTATATTTTGGAACATTGAGAGCTACCGAAGGCAGGCAAGGCCTAGAGAAAAATGTATGTCTCTTAAGGCCCAATTCTTTTATATCTAATATCTATACCCTTATAATTATTTTATTAGGAAACTAGAAAATATTTATGAATGTGCACGTGTGCATGTGTGTCTGTTTTGCCTTCATAATTATTTTATACATTTCTCAGTTATTTTAAAGGTTTCTCAAAGCTTATGACTCTATATAGTGAAAAAATCAGTTGGCTCTTAATGCAATAAGGATCTCTGTACTAGATCCCTCAGTCCCAGGCTTAACATTTTTATCATTATACCAATAACAGGGTTAGAATGTAAAAGCAGAAACATTAGCTCCAGAACACCACAGAAGCACTGAAGCTTCATGTACTTTAGATGTGAGTCCACTAATCTACATAAGACAGCACCTAAGGGTTATGATTCTTTTGCTTTACATATAAGTGAGCCTTTTTGACCCTTACTTAGATCAAACTCGTTTTTTAATTTAGAAAAAATTCAAATGCACTTTGTATGGCACTCTTCAGTCACCAGTAGACTACAAACACCAAATTTGGAGGAAATGAAGAGACTACCCAAGCCAACCAAACCAATTGAGCAATAAGTAATAGTTAAAAACTTGATTGGAAAGAGACTAAAAACAAAACAAGACTATATCAAATAAATTGCTTCAAAACTCTAGTCAATTTAATGAGGTCAACTCCAAAAAACACCTCTACATTTTCGATAGCTCCTTTAGCTCTTTTTTTTTTTTTTTTTTTTTGCAAGTTGGTGTATCACTCTGTTGCCCAGGCTGGAGTGCAGTGGCACGCTCACGGCCACCCCAGTATTCACCTTCTGGGCTCAGGCAGTCTTTCTGCCTCAGCCTTCCAAGTAGTCAGAACTACAGGCGTGCGCTACCATGCCCAGCTAATTTTTTTGATTTATTGTAGAGATGAGGGCTCGTCAAGTTACCCAGGCTGTTCTCCAACCTGTGGACTCAGGCAATCCTTTCACTTTGGCCTCCCAAAGTGCTGACATTACAGACTTGAGCCACCAAGCCCGGCCAGCTCTTTTAAACACTATAAAATTTGATGCTAAAACACAGTGTTTGAAGCCATTAGGAAAGCACTGAATCATGTGTATTATTTCCTCTGTAAAGCAAGCGTAAGAGCATAAAATAGAGTTTAAAGAGACTCCTGCCCCAAATGGTTAAAATAAAGTCAAAACTGAAAGGATGCTTCAGCCATGATAAAATTCAGCTGGGTATATTTTTGATATAATGATTTAATTTCCTTTGGATATATATCCAATAGTGGGAATGCTAGATCACATGTTGTTTCTATTTTTAAATTTTTCAAGAAATTCCATTTTGCTGACCATGATGGCTATACTAATTAACATTCCCATCAACAATGTATAAGAGTTCCTCTTTCTCCACATATTTGTCATTTGTTATTTTTGGCATGTTGATAATAACTATTCTGATTATATTGTAATATAATTCACAATAGCCAAGATATGGAATCAACCTAAGTGTCTATCAACAAATGGATGGATTAAAAAATGTGGTATATATGCAAAATAGAATACATTTCAGTCATTTAAAAAAATAACAAGATCCTGTCATTCATGACAACATGGATAAACCTGAAGAACATCATGTTAAGTGAAATAAAACAGAAAGACAAATATCACATGATTACACTCATATGTGGAATGGAAGAAAGTTGATCTAATGGAAGTAGAGAGTAAAATAGTGGTTGCCAAAAGTTGAGGATGGTGGGGGACAGAGGAAAGATTGATCAATGGGTACTATATTATAGTTAGATAGAAGGAATATATTCTGGTGTTCATTGCACAGTAGGGTAAATATAGTTAACAATAATTTATATTTCAAAATAGCTAGAAAGTAAGATTTAAAATATTCTCAAAACAAGTAATTAATGTTTCAGATGATGAATATGCTAATTAAACTTATTTGATCATTACCCAATGTGTGCACGTACTGAAATATCACACTGTATCCCATAGATACATATAATAATTATGTGCCAACTAATTTTGTTAAGAAAGAAAACATGAAAAATTTCACCTGGGTAAAATGTCTTAATTAATGATTCTGAATAAATATGAAACAATTGTGTGCTATTGTGATAGTGTATTACTCATTATATATATAATGAGAGGGAGAGGGATACTGAGATTATATATGCTATTTTACTATTTTTAATGATTTCAAAAGAAGTACACATAAACATAAGCAGAAACTATAGATTATATATAATAACCACATTTGCTAACATATAGGTCAAATAATTATGATTCTTAGTTAAAAGAAGTAATATTAAAACTGAATTCCACTTGGACTCTGTGGAACTACAGAGGAATTAAATGTCTACTTGTTTAAAGCCGACACTCAGTTCTGTAAATGACAGTAAATCAAAAGGAGAAATAAGAAAAGAAAATAAACATTTGTATTTACAAATATTTCTTCGTGAATTATTATTTTACACAGATATATACATGTGGACAATACTTATGGAAAGGAAAACATTTTCTGGTCTAATAGACTATTTGTTTAGTAGGAAAGGTCGATGACAACTGATAGTCTGATATGTTGCATAACCTTCACTAAAGATGTATAGAGACAAGTAAATTCAACATTATTTGAGAAGGCAGTTATAAACTGTATGATCATGTTTCCTACCACATCAAAGCAATCAGCTGTAGTTAATCCTATTTCAATAATATAATTTTCGCATGCCCCCTGTTTTCTTTTTTTAATGCTTATCATCTTTATTGCTATTATTTTTTTCTTTTTTATTATAAAGATGTGGGTTACAATTCAGGGTTAGGTATACCAACTTTGATTATGCAGGTACCCTACCTATTGATGAATAGGGAGGGTAAGGCATGAGGGTTATGCCATTTTTGGTCAAAAACTGCTGAACATTTAGCACTGTGTGGGCAGGTTGTTCATGTAAATCAACCATTATGAAATGGGCAAAGGCATTGAAAGAATCCTCAAAACAAAATTCACTGAACCTGAACACAGCCTTGCACAACAGTGCTAGCTGGTACACTGATGCTGATGGGTTCCTACAGCACTTACCTAGAAGAAGAAGCCTATACTACAAGGACCTCACCCTCCAAAAGATAATTCCAGTTTTTGGGCGGTCCCTCCCTCATAAAAGTGGCATGTCTTTATTCACCTTAGTATATATGAAATTGCAATTATAAAGGAATTATAAAGTATAGCAATATGCCACTTGAATGGTTAATCATTACTTTAGCATCATTACTCCCAATGTATATGGATTGATCTGTAGTTAGATTTGTAGTTGGTCTCCAAGACTAGACTTCAGCTCTTCTAATCACTATTTTTATATTGCTTTTAAGCAATATTTGGCCCAGAGTTGCTTAATGATTGTCAGTTGTCAAAAAGCATAATGAAGTGGTCTTTTGGATAAGATCATAAATCTATTACTCACCCATCAATGTGTCTTCTGCCTTGTTTTAAAATGCGCTTTAGTCACATGCCTGGTAAGACCTATGACTCACTAAAAGGTTATTTTAATGATTTTCTTTAATGACAGCATTTATAATTACAGTTTTTCTAAGTTTCTAGAGAAATGACATTTCTTTCTAAACTTTCAGCCATGTGACAGCTTGGATTGTTTAACATTGTGCCTTTGTTTTATTTGGGTAATATTGAAATACCTCTGTAGTACTTCCAGGATTGCATTAACAATGGATGTACTGTAACGCTGTAAAGAAACATGAGAATTAATGCTGACATAACAGTGTTAATTTTTTGAAAAAGGAAACTTGCTATGAATTTTTTTTTAATTCCTTCATAGTTGAAACTTTGGTAGGACCTGAATTTCATTTGTATAACCTTAATATAGCATGGTTAGTGAGTTTTACATTTCACAGTTATGTCTATAGGAATCTCATAGGAAAAAATGATGGAGGCTTCTTAACATAGCATATATCAACATAGTGTCTTCTGGGAAATGCATTTTATTAATGATTTAATTTCTTATTTTTCCACAGGATTTGAGGTTCCAATTAAAACTGTGTTTGGGCCATTGCATTACTGCCTGCTAGTACTTAATCTTCACTGAAAGCCTCATCACTTATTTTAAAACAAAAGAAGAACGAGCTAAGGAGATAAGTAATGAAAGGCAGCATAACACATCTTTCAAAGTAAGGGGAAGTAGCTTTTTAAAAACTATCTAGGATCAGTGACATTCAAAAATTATTTGCTGAACACTAAATGTGCTCAAGTGTGGCATCTCAATTCCAAGGACTCTATGTTTTCCATTATGAATTGAACCACACAGATTTTTTTTTTTCTCTTTGCTGTTGCAGTAGCCTTAAGGTAACAATTATTGATGTTGCTGATATACCTCAAATGGTAATTTGGATTGCAAAATGAATCTTCTACTTTATCTAATAGAAATTCTATCATGCTCTGATGCTGAAATAATGAGAGTAATTAACATTCTAAAATGATATTCTTTAAAAGTGTGCACAATTCTAGTGCTATTCTCATAGCACACCACATCCACATTTACTTATATGGTGGGGTCATACTCAACAGTTTTTTGTCCAATCCATCATGATATCCTTTAATTCTCATGTGGCTAATTGATCACTTTGGAAATACTTAGTCTGATAGTTCTTTGGAATGCTGTGTTGCCCTAAGTAGCATTGTCTATATCAGAGGAATGATATAATCAGATATGTCATTTACTGATATGATATCAGTCCCTAAATCAAAATATATGAAACTTATAGACCTAAAAGAAAGCTTAGAAGTTTCCATGCTTTCCCCTTGTAATCTCTAGTAATAGCATGTTTTTCATTAAAACACATTTCTAAAGTAAAAACTTTAATAAATAATTATTTACCACAAAATATAACTCCAAATGAATTAATACAAAATGCTTATATTGATACCAACTGGACTAACATTTTGAAGAAGACAAATATCTTATTAATTATGGATTGTCAATGTATAAGCAAATAAAGCTGTGTCTATAGTAATGATAAAATTATTAATTTTGTTGAACCAGTTAGCCTTAGTCAGAGTGAACTATAATTTTTAGTCTCTCTATAAGTTCCATCATGTTCAAAAAGATTTAGAGATTTTATAATATGAATCCCTGCATCTCAATCCTTCCTTTACGGTCTATTAAAGTGCCTGTGTTTGTTAAATGAGGGAAGGGAGGAAGTGAGGAAGCAAGGGAAAGAAGAGTTATGTTTCACAGCAGCCAAGAAATTGGTCTAGTCCCCTATCTAAACATGGTTTACTATATATTTAAGGAAACTAAGGATGTCAATGAAATGTTTCAAGTCTAGATTTTCATTCTTATGTAAGTCTTCACTTAAGAGATTGGTAGTGAGTTATACCCATGTTCCTCACTAATTCATCAGCAGGCTTTTTGGTATATTTAAGCCCCCGATAATAGCTTCTGAGAACACCAATGGGAAAAGTTTAACAGCCAGGAATGCTATGTTAAATTCTATTTGAATAAATATTTATACTATTTTATTTTTAAAAGTTAACTTACATAAGAAATTCACTTTATAGGGTCCCTATACCCCTTTTAGTTTTTGTACCATAATATACATCTTCATAAAATATAAGTTACTGTTAGAAATATTATTGCTACTCAGATGTTTATGAGGTATAATGGTAGCTAGCTTTCTTTGTATATCATCTAGTCTTAAGACCTCCAGCTAGTATTTTGTCTTACTAATTCTCATAATTTTCTATAAGGTAAAAACAAGTAAGATGTGACTGCTCTGTCTTTGAGATATAATAAAGAACTACTCTGAGGTTATGTCATCCATGAATCACCATTTAAATTCAGTTTATCAAATAAATATTGATTACTTATTCAGTGCCAGGCAGTCTCTAGATTTGGGAATATAAGGATGAATAAAACATGACTCTTGTCTTATGATCACATGACGACTGAGGAAGCCAAGTATATAGTAATTTGAATACAATCTGCTGAACATTCTGAAAAAGATGTGTACAGCAAGGTAAAAAAAGGGAGATTCAACCAGCCTGGGGAGGAGATTAGCCCAATAAAGAGATACTGAAAAGATAATGCCTAACCTATCAAAAGATGAGTAGAAGAAGCAAGGCTGCAAAAAAAAAAAAAAAATATATATATATATATATATATATATAATTTCAAGCAGAAAGAAGAGTGTAAAAGCAAAGATATGATTAAAATGAAGGTCATCTCTCTTAGTGTATAATATGGCAATTAAAAATGTTTCCTGAAAAAAAGAAAAGTTTTCAAAATGAGGTAAAGATTGATAGAAGTTTTGAAGCATCAGTATGAGTAATCCAAATAAATGGGAAAATTTTTTTTCTTTTTTTAACGTTTTTTAAATTTTAAAATTGTGGGGTACAGTTAAGGGTTAGGTATACAAATATGCATCGTTCAGGCACCTTTATTGATAAGGGTGTCCCCCCATCCCCAGACAGATATTGACTACCGTTTCTAAGTGGAAAAAAAAAACAATTTCAAAAACTGTGTTTACTAGTTTGCTGAATGACCATTTTCAAAGCATCAATTAAAATGAATTTAAACATCAATGGTGCTTTTTTTGGTATTCTCTGCACTGTAGGTAGTTAATGCATTGATTTCTACTTTTTTGAATTCTAGATAAAGTCATAAAACCATAAAATTACAAAAGTAAAGGAAATTTAGATACTACCTTATTCAGACCTTCATTTTCTAGACGATGAAATTGAGGCTCAGTGATATGACTTGTTCAAGGGTGAGCTGTTTGCTATTTTCAAAACCTTGATCAGATCCAATAACCTTTATGTCTGCTGAAAAACTTGACTCAAGCATTTTAATATCGCTTTCCTTAATTCCAGTGGATTGCTATCACAGGCAGTACAATATGATGGTTAAGCTTGTTGGCTCTAGAGTTAAAATATTTGCTTTTCATCACTTACTTGCCGAATGACTTGAGGTAAGTGATGTATTTTCACTTTGCTTCAGATCTCTCATCTCTATAGTGGGAGAAAATAATGTAAAGTACTTATATCAATGCTTTGCACATAGTAAGCACTCCACTACTGTGCTACTATCTGTTATTAGGCTGTCAAATATTAACATACTTGCATAGATTGTGGTGTGGGCACTTAAGAAATTGATTTCACTATATAAATGGCTTTTTAAAACATGTTGAAATGACTACCATATCACCAATTTAACCCAAACCTTTATAATCTACAACCTTTTATAACTGCTGTGAGCTCAGAATCAAAATTACATTATTTCTAAATTGTCATTATTTATAGAAAATAGTAAAATTTAAAAAAAGTACCATGAAATACTAGCGAAAGGATATTAGATTAGAAATTGTGAATCTGTCTCTTAATTTGAAATGTAAAATACATTCCCACTTTAAGCAAAACTGTCCACAAATCTAAGTTTCAAGATAAGTGACCTTGAATCTGATCCTACTCATATATCCCAGAAAGTATGCTATTCAAACAACACAATAGATTAAATCTAAAAGTATATAGTGTTGTGCATTTCATTCTTTTACAAACAAGTATCAGCACCATCCCGCATGTCAAGTGGATGATAAGCTTTCTTCATTGGCAAAACAAACTTTAAGGACATCCTTATTCTTTAAAAGTTTGGCTTTGATATCAATTTCTTATCCAATGACTTCTGTAATTTTACTGCATGGGTTGTGGACATTAGAAAATCACATATGACATGAACCACCTCAATGCTTCCAAAGTCATTATATTTACTTCTAATGAATTGAAAACTTTAGATCTGTAATGTAGTTCATAAATCAAAGCAACATTTTATACACATTTATGTGATTCATAGTTATACACACAAAAATTAACTAAACAATACTATCATCTTGGTAAAAATATGTAATAGTCTTTCAATTTAAACTACAATGACTTTTTTTATTTGCTGTGTTTGGGGTACAAGTAATTTACAAAATACAGAGAATATGATATTAAAAATAGAGGCTTCTGGTATATGACCTATGAACAAAACTCTTATGCAAATATACGCAGTAAGCAGGTGGTCACACTTCGCAAGTCATAGGTTTTGGGGTTTGCTTGACATAACAACATTTAACATAATAGTATCCTCAGTGTTCCTGTATTATGGTATAAATTTCTGAAAACTATTGTGGAAAAACTGTTTTTGTTTATTTCTTTTCTCCTATTAAATAATAATCAAGTGATAATAAATGTGCAAAGCCCACAAGGTTAGATTACGTTCTTTAGGTATCAGAATTTGTAATCTCCCATCTATCTTCTCTTTTGTTTGTGGGAGGGAAAGGAAAAAAATTATAAAGGCAGTCAGATCTTATCCAGAATTTGTTTTAGAAACATGTTTTTAGGTGCTAGATGGAATTCTATGAAGTATATTTTCTCTATCCACACTATTCTACTATGATAAATAATATATAAAACAATAATTTCCAGGCTTTACAAAATGTATATTTACTACCTGATTATTTTATGCTTTTATGGCCACAATAGCTTACCAAGAAAGGGGCATAGACTATATGATTTCAAAAGGTCTTCAACATCTGAGATTGAAACAAAAAGTTTCATTTTTAAGGTTTGTGTAATCAGGACAAAATAAAGCAAACAAACAACTTTAAAAAAGCAGCAACAAGTCAAAATTGCAACCTCCATTAACATATCTTTCCCCAACAGTTCTTATTTTTAAAAGTTTTACTATAACCATTATGCTTAAACTGTTATGTTTTTTAAGCATTTTAAATGTACATTTTTGTATGAAAAGTCAGTCATCAATTTAGAAACAGCCAAATGACAATTAGTTTTCTGTTTATCATTTATGATTTAGTTTCCTTGTATATCATTTTATAATATCTTCCTAAAGTTATTCTGTCACTGACTTTAAACTTTGCATATTAAACGTTTTTGTATTTTGATAGAAAAAGAATTGTGTTACAGGGATTATAAGCATTATACTCAGCCGGGCTCGGTGGCTCAGCCTGTAATCCCGCGCCTTGGGAGGTTGAGGTGAGTGGATTGCCTGAGCCCGCGGGTTCAAGACCCGCCTGGGCAGGCGAAACCTCATCTCTGCAATAAATCTAAAAAATTAGCCGGGGGTGGTAGCGCGCGCCTGTAATTCCGGCTACTCGGAAGGCTGAGGCGGAAGGATCGCCGGAGCCCAGCAGGTCGAGGCTGTGGTGGCCGAGAGCGGCCACTGCACTCCAGTCTGGGCGATCGAGCGGGACTCCAACTCTAAATAAATAAATAAATAAATAAGCATTATACTCACAGTAACGGATCTTCTTGAAAGCATCAGATATGTGTGTGGGGGGGTGTATGTCTATACATGTGTCTCTGCCTGTGTCTATCATGCCTATGTGTATGTGTGAACACGTGTGTGTCAGTACACTTGACAGTGTGAGAAAGAAAGAACACTCACCTTGACTTTTATTACAAAGAGAATTCAAGTAAATGAGGTATACTAAAACTCAAAGTGTATTGCAACTATTTATTCTTTTTTATATATTTTATTTTATTTTATTATTTTTTTAATTGTGGAGTACAATTTAGGGTTAGGTATACAAATATTCATTGTGCAGGTACCCTTGTTAATGAGGTGTGCCTCCCTCCCCAGACAGATCTCGACAACTGTCAATCCCACTTCCCTGACTCCCCTCCCTCCTGCAGTTTCCCACTGCTGTCCATTCTTTTGTTATAACAGTACGGTAGTTGTTCAAGTTTTACTTATGAGTGAGAGCATGTGATACTGAAATCTTTGTTTCTGTGAAAGATCACTCAGTATTATAAACTTTAAGTCTATCCAGGTTGCTGTGAAGTTCATGATTTTGTTCTTCTTTATGGCTGTGTAATGTTCCATTGTGTATATGTACCGCTTTTTTTTTTAATCCAGTCCTCTTTTGATGGGCAGCATGATTGGTTCCATGCTCTTGCTACTGTGAACAATGCTGCAATAAACATACGTGGCCAGATATCTTTTTTATAGAGTGATTTGAGTTATTCCAAGTATATTCCCAGTAGGGGTACTGCAGGGTCATATGGAAAGTCAATTTTTAGATCTTTTAGGAATCGCCACATTGATTTCCACAGAGGTTGTACTAGTTTACACTCCTACCAACAGTGTAGAAGTGTTTCCTTTTTGCTGCATTCTCTCCAGCATCTGTTGTTTTTTGAGTTATTGATGATAGTCATCCTCACTGGAGTTAGGTGGTATGTCAGTATAGTTTTAATTTGCATTTCTTTGATGACTAATGAGGTTGAAAATTTTTTCATGTATCTGTTGGCTGCTCATACATCTTCTTTTGAGAACTGTCTATTCATATCTTTTGCCCACTTTGTAATAGGGCTGTTTTTTTTTTTTTTTTTATTTTCAGCACATTTGAGTTCCGTTTAGATGCTAGATGTTAGGCCTTTGTCAGGCATACAGTTGGCAAAAAGGGTATAAAATCAATGTGCAAAAGACAATCTCATTTCTATACACCAATAATAAACAAACAGAAACCCAAGTAAAAAGCACAATTCCATTCACAATAGCCAC
>CAUYQG010112362.1:0-15201 GCA_963574415.1 Tarsius wallacei | reverse complement strand
ATAAGCCGGGCTCGGTGGCTCAGCCTGTAATCCCGCGCCTTGGGAGGCTGAGGTGAGTGGATTGCCTGAGTCCGTGGGTTCGAGACCCGCCTGGGCAACTTGGCGAGACTTCATCTCTACAATAAATCAAAATTAGCCGGGCATGGTAGCGCACGCCTGTAGTTCCAGCTACTTGGAAGGCTGAGGCGGAAGGATTGCCGGAGCCCAACAGGTTGAGGCTGCGGTGGCCAGGAGAGGCCACTGCGCTTCAGTCTGGGCAACAGAGTGAGACTCCAACTCAAAAAAAAAAAAAGAATGATGGTTACCAGAAGCTGGGAATGGTAGAATGAGGGGGATGGAAGGCTGATTCAGTAATACAGCCTAACACTGGTGGATTTCCAGAAAATTTAGAGGAGAAAAAGGAAACTGAAACAAGGAGAAGACAGAGGAGAAGGAAAAGCAAGAAAAATATTTGATAAGTTGCTACTATTTGCTGACTGTGACAATAGAAAAAATTCTATTGTCACAGATACACAATTGGATAGAAGGAACAAGTTATAATTTTCCATGGTGGAGTAGAGTGACTGTAGTTATCCGCAATGGATTGTATATTTCAAAATAGCTAGAGGAGAGAACTTGAAATGTTCCCAGCACACAGAAATGATAAATATTTGAGGTGATGGATACTCTATATAGTCTGACTTGATCATTACACAACCTATGTATGTTATCAAGTATCATATGTAACATGGGTACAGATATTATATATCAATAAAAATAAATTTAAAAAGCAAAAAAAAAAAAAAAAACCCCAACAACTCAACAAAACAAAACAAATTGAAGTCTGTCTCACTCTTGAGCCTGTACTTTTGCCTTTAAAACAGAGTTAGCAACTTTTTTTTCACCCAAAGGGTCAGAAAGTGAATATTTTATGCTTGGCAGGCCATACGCTCTCTGTAGTAATGACTCAATCTCGCTGTAGTGTGAGGAAGCAGCCCTGACAACAGATAAACAAATGAACATAGATGCACTCTGATAAAATGTATTTAAAGGCCGAGTGCAGTGGCTTATGCCTGAAATCTCAGCATTTTGGGAGGCCGAAGTGGGAGGATTTGAGGCCAGGAGTTTGAGATCAGCCTGGACAACGTAGTGAGACCCTCATCTCCACAAATAATAAAAACAATTAGCTGAATGTGGTGGTATCTCGCTCTAATCCCAGCTACTAGAAAGTCTAAGGAGGTTGAGAACCGTGATTGAGCCACTGTACTCCAGCCTGAGTGACAAAGTGAGACCCTGTCTCAAAAAAAAAAAAAGTATTTACAGAAACAGCCAGTGGATTGTAGTCACAGGCTGGATTTTTGACGGCCCCCGCTTGACAATGATCTCCTTTTGTGGGGTCTGGCCATTTCTAGGCACAAAGAAAAGTGTGTAAAGAGGACATGGATTTGTGGGAATGCAAGATGGCTTCAAGAGATGGGAAATGGTACGACAAGATGGGAGCAGATGGTATTCATTTGAGGTCTGAGAATTGAAAGCATGGGAAGGGCTGAGAAGAAAATTGGGGCCTGGATCACATGTGTCTACTTGTTGAGCAAAGCTCTGCTGTGTGGCAGACCCCCTGCGTGGTTCTGGGAGCACCCAAAGAGAAAACTAAGACCAGTCCTTGTCCTTGAAGGAGGTGACAATCTGGAAGGGAGAGAGAGACCCGGAAAGGAATGATATAAGGGCAACAGTGGGCCAAGGGTGGATGCTTCTGTGGAAATAAAGTCCCACTGGGGAGGATAATCAGTGGTCCTCACCCACCTAGGAGCCCAGCCATCAGACAGGACCAAGCATTGCTTACTGAGCAAAGAAGCAGAATTGATGAAACGCATGTCCCACGGGATCTTTCTTGAGAATCTCCTAAATACAGACACACGGGATTTGGGAGACTGAAGCTGGTACTACTATTTGAAAGAGTTAACACATTCCACTTGGAAGGAAAAAACAACCATGTGGTGACAAAGAATTTGTTCTCTCCTTTGGGTGGCGGCCACAGGATTCCTCGCCAATTAGTAGCATCTGGTCCTCATAGAAGATTCATCCCTGGGTGAGCTGGCAGGTACCTCTGGATGTGACACTCTGTGAAGTTCCTGATGGCCCATCTGTGATGTCTTCCCTTCCAGATATCACAGTCTTCCCTCCCCCTCTCCAGCCCGTCTGCCTTTCATTTGAAATATTTTTAAACACTTTAGAACTGAAAGCGCGACTATCTCCAGCTTTTTAAAGAGACGAACGTGAGAGTCTGAGTTGGTTTTTCCAAATGTAATAAGAAGAGACAGCAAGGACAGTAATAGCTATGATTTATTGAGCACTTATAGATGCTGGGACCTACGCTCCACATTTTACAGGCACCATCTCATTTAATTATCAAAACAACTGCGTGAGGGTGTAGGTGTCATTATTATTCCAGTCTGCAAAGGAGGGACTTCAGCCTCTGAAAGGTTCTTCCCTTGGCCAAGGTCACA
This sequence comes from Tarsius wallacei, assembly GCA_963574415.1. Taxonomy (NCBI): domain Eukaryota; kingdom Metazoa; phylum Chordata; class Mammalia; order Primates; family Tarsiidae; genus Tarsius; species Tarsius wallacei. Next base: position 12,715 of record CAUYQG010112362.1, on the reverse strand, counting down.
CGGCGTCTGAGCCGAGATTCCGACCCTGTGTTGTTGGAGTCTGTGGTTCAGAGTCTAACATCGAGCATTTTGGGAAATCTAGAATTCATGTGGTAGGAAAGGAGATGTTGAAATGGTGACATATCAGAGAGGGAAATCCTTTTTTTTTTTTTCAGTTTCTGGGTGAAATTGAGATCCCATCCTTCTGAGGACTCCCTGCTCCTCAGTTTTCATGATAATACAGTATACCTAACAATAATATTTATATTCGTAAACTGTTCCACAGTGTCCAGGATGCTCTTACGGATATAACAGGATGTTAAGAGGCTGTTCTTTGCTCAAAATGCTCAGAGTCTAGTGCCTTCTTAGACTCCCTGACTGCCTATTTTCCTTCCATAAGTAGAGCAAGATGGCCTAGGACTCTTCCATATTTGCTGTTCTCAGAAATTCCAGCCCTGGCTCCCACCCCAACCCCTTCTAAACCGAATTAACTGGCCTGTTTTCCAAACAGACTGTGCTGAGTGGGTGGGAAGAGAATGGAGCTCAGCCTGCGATTCAGAGGCATCATCTTCATTCATTGGGAAAGAAAAGGCCTGGGTCTTAATGACAAATAAAGAATTCTACGGATGAATCCTTCAGTTTCCTGTCAAAGGCCCAGATTGAGAAATTTAGAGCTGCCCAGCTTGTGGTCTTTTATTTTAAGTAACAGAGGGATAAAATGGGCTCTGCTAGCAATCGAATACACTAGTTATCTTCCTAAATTGATGATACATCTGGCTACTTCACCCCTTTTCAATTTCAAATGCAATTTGTCCGAAGCCTCCAATTTAAACCACAGAGATCTTCTCTAAACTAAATAATAGGCTACACCACTAACTCTCTGGCTTCCAACAGAAAGACAAAGGCTGTGTGTGTGTGTGTGTGTGTGTGTGTGTGTGTGTGTGTGTGTGTGTGTAGTGGAGAGAATGGATTGGGCTGACAAGAAGAGATGTATTCCATCTGAAGATTGGATTTAAAGCTCTTTCATTTCTACTGGGGATTTGGGATCCAATAAAATTATCAGCATTTCCACCGGGCCCGGCATGTTGTGATTTCAGATCTAGACAGAGACATGAGTCGTGCCGGGGTCTCGGAGAGCTGAGTCATCCTGAGCATACCTCTTCTGTCCTTTCTCCATCCCACCTGTGTGTTGGCCTCAGGGCTCCCCACATGTCTCTGAGTTTCTTCTCTGGCCTCCTCACTGGTTCCTGCCTCCAGCCACGTCCTCTCCATCTGACTTCCAAGCGTCTGCCAACATGTTTTTTCCAACATGCAAATCTGCATAGGTCACATCCCTGCTCAGAAACCTTCCCTGCATAGGTCACTTCTGGTTGCCTAGGGATTTAGTAGCGACTCCTGAGGCTGACAATAAACCCCTCCCAAGTGTATCCACAACCAAAGTGTGTCCTCTTCTTCACTTTCTGCAGGCACCTCCCGTTTCAGGGACATGGCTTCTCTCCGCTCCCTGAGATGTCCTTCACTCTCCCGCCTTGACCCATGTTTATTGTGCTATTGTGTTTCCCACTGCCAGGATGGTCTTATACCCTCCTCCCCCTGCCCACTCGTGCTTCACAGAAGTATGTTTCTGTTTCTGGAATGGAAAGCATAACATTTTTAAGAGCTGGAAGGATTCTTTGAAGTTGGGAAATTCAATATCTATGGAAATGCTATTTTCTCACTTTCGAGGCTCCTGCAAGCTCCTGCTCAAATGTTGCTTCCTCTGGAAGCAACCTCTCCTGGCAAGTTACAGGTGCTTGACAAATGTGCAATACATTAATGCATGAATACGTGGATGGGTGGAAGAGCAAAAGGCCTTTTTATTTCATTTGGTCCATGGCATGGAGTCACAAACTCAGGGTCCCCCCCCTCGAGTCAGAGTTTTACTCTGTTGCCCAGGCTGGAGTGCAGGGGCAAAATCACAGCTTACCACAGGCTCCACCTCCGGGGCTCAGGCAATCCTCACACCTCAGCCTCCCAAGTAGCTGGGACTGCAGGCACATGCCACCATGCTCAGCTAATTGTTTTGATTTTTTTATAGAGACAAGGTCTCGCTATGTGACCCAGGTTGATTTTGAACGCTTGGGTTCAAGCATTCCTTCTGCCTCAGCCTCCTAAAGTGCTGGGATTATACATGTGAGCTGCTGCGTCCAGCCTAGGTTTTCCCTTTTAGAGCTAAAGGTGAACTTGTCCAACTTCAGACTGAGAGAGAGATGAGGTGACTTAGGATTAAGGCGCAGGATTCCTAAGGCTGAGTCTAGAGCTCACGTTGTCAGTTCTTTTTGTATATGCAACAGCTACCAGGCTGCTTCAGGCACTGGAGACTAGTTGGCTGCTAGGTGGATTCCTCTTTCTCACCCCACAAGTCCTTCATAAGGAATTGTGTTCACAAATGAATCCTCCCATTCCACAGACCCTTCCTCAGTGACTGTTACGTGTAGGAGTTCAGAGCTGAGAAAGACACAGTTGGGACCCCCAAGAAGCTCCAGATGAGTTGGAGACAAGAAGAGAATGTAAGAGGAACATGAAAGGTACCTATAGAAACCTAGAAGAAACATAGCTTATTCTTTAGTCTTTTTGCTTCAGCATAACCATTAGCAAACATTCAGACATTCTACTACAGAACAAGCAGCAGCCTATCCCATCTCCCTCGGAAAATCTCCTTCAGATGCAAAACCAGGACAGCCTAACCATTCATGGTTTAGCATAATAATCTCTAGTAAATCTTTAGGTTCCTTGTCAAGACTGAAGACCAAAGATCACCCTTTGGCTGACCAAAGTCATAAAAGTAATAATAAGACCACCTCACCTTTGGTCAAGGAATTCGTGAGTTGCAAATGTCTGAGTTTGTGAATTGCAAATGTCTAACAAGTCTCTTGCAGGAATCCTTCCCCCCCAGAATTAACCTAATCAGCCCTCTGTGAACTAGTGACACAGATAAGCCCCACCATGGCAGCAGTCATGTGACTAACCCACCCATCTGCCTGCTGTCCATCACCTGACATCATCAGTACCTGCGCTTGCCTGCCCTTTTGTGATGACGTGGAAGCAGACCACCACCCAATCACCTTAATGATCTTCCCCGTCTAGGGGAATGGTTAAAAAGACTCAACCACAAGCCGGGCTCGGTGGCTCAGCCTCTAATCCTGTGCTTTGGGAGGCTGAGGTGAGTGGATTGCCTGGCCCATGGGTTCGAGACCTGTCTGGGCAACTTGGCGAGGCCTCATCTCTACAATAAATCAAATAATTAGCCAGGCGTGGTTGCGCGCGCCTGTAGTTCCAGCAACTTGGAAGGTTGAGGCGGAAGGATCGCCGGAGCCCAGCAGGTTGAGGCTGCAGTGACTGGGAGCGGCTACTGCACTCCAGTCTGGGTGACAGAGTGAGACTCCAACTCAAAAAAAAAAAAGGACTCAACCACAAGCAATCAGAGGCCATTGCCTTGCTAGACTCTGGTGTGGCCATGTGCTCTTTGAGCTATGGCTGTCGCCATGCTTCCTGGCTTTGGCCCCCTTTCCCACCTTGGGGAGGTGAATCTTCTTTCTCCCTTCTCTTTCTCTCTCTAATTTACTTTTAAATAAACTTTTCTTTTTTTTTAACCTCTTTGTGTGTCGAAATTCCTTGCATTTACTCGGATCTCTGGGTTCCCAGCATGACACCTCCAGCTTGCCGGGCCCCGGCAGTGTTGTGCCTCCTGCTCCCTCCATTTTCCCTCACCTTGTCCAGGACCCTAACAGAACACACAGTGGGAAGCAGTGAATTCTAGGGTGGGCAGGGGTGAGAGGTTTGGGGGGATTCTTTTGGAGTTTGGGGTGTTTAAATTGAGCTTGGAAGATGAACAAGATCTTTCCAGAAGAGTGTGGGGGTGAGGAGAGTGATCCCCATAGACAGAAGTTCATGTGCTAAGGTCTGGTGGCACGAAAGGTCACGGAGTGTTTGGAGTAACAGCACGAAGAGTTGCCTGCTTGGAAGAGGCAGGGGCTGGGAAGGGACAGGAGGAGGGACTTCAGAGGATAGGCAGAGACAACTAATTAGGGGCAGCATGTGCCCAGCTAAGGAAATGGTGCTTTGTGCTATGAGCTGGGAGGTGTATGCGTTTCCTCAGGCTGCCATGACAGAGTACCACAGGCTGGGCCGTTTAAGCAACGCATATTGATTTCCTCACAATTCTAGATACTAGAAGTTTAATATCAAGGTGTCAGCGGGGTCTGTTTCACCTATGGCCTTGGCTTGTTGATGACCTTGTTCTCCCTGTCTTCCAATGCTCATCCCTCTGTGTGTGTCTGTATCCTAATCTGCCAGATTGGACTAGGGCTCACCCATCTGACCTCATTTTACTTTAAACACCTCTTGAAAGACCCTATCTCTAAATACAGTCACATTCTGAGGTCCTGGGAGTTTGCATGTCAACGTATGAACTCTTCTTTTTTTTGGAGGTGGCACAATCCAGCCCATATACCAGGGGACAAGTAGAGGTGTGTGTCATTTTTATTTTCAGGAGTCATTTGGAACATTAGACTCTCATTTTCTTGGCCTGTGATGTGTTCTTAATGGCATTAATTCTTCCTCAGAAGGGCCTCTAAATATAGATACCATCTGCTGCCAGGCAATATGTTATCACTGATCACCCACTTAACAATTGCTTCCTTCCATGCAAAGAAGAGAGGCTGTGGAGACCTGAGGGGGAGGCAGACCTCCACACGGGCTTCAGCCAATGAGACGCCAGAGAAAAATCCCGCAGTCGGGGAGGGCTCCATGGCCTCTAAGACCATGGAAGGATACCAGAATCCCAAGATGGACTAGCTGGGCACTGGAGTCACCCCACTGACTCAGAAAAAGGGGCTCCTTCCCCTTTCCTCCAGTGCTGAGCACCAGAACGAAGGAGTGGTGAAAATGTCTGCTTATTATTAAAAAAAAAGAATGTTTCTTCTTACAGAGCGAAGTGGCACCTGCCAGCCCTGGGGGATGACGTCTCCGCATTGATTAACGGGGACACTCAGCACGCAGATGTGCGCGCCCTGCCTTCCGCTGCGGTGTGCCCGGGTCACCCCTTCCTCCAGCCTTTCTGCAGACCCACTGCTGGCTGGTTTATTCCAGCACTCTTGCCCTGCTGTGAAGGACAATTTGGCCTCCCATTAATTACTTTCAAAGTTCTAGATTTCAATTAGGGAGTTAATTACTTTTTGCCATATTGCCCCCGTTAAAGACATTTTCATTATTAAGTCAATTTGTTAGAATTGAAGAGCTTTGCCAAGACAGAAGAGTTATTGTCCAAGGTGCCTCCCGCCGTCACTGTTGTCTCTTCCTGCTTTGAAGTGAAACAGCTGAAAGCTTTATTTTGGATTTTTTTTCCTCCGTTGATTTTTCAAATATTCATGAACCACTTACTTTGTGCTCAGTGCTGTGCTAGGTTAGGCTGTGAAAGATGCAAAGATAAATCAGACTCGGTCCCTGTCTCCAAGGTGGTCAAAGAGCTAGTTGAAAAGGAATAAAATAAAAGAAATCAATCGGATACATAAGTACTACAGGCAGGGCATCCACAAAATGTTTGAACACAGAAGAGAGGGTGATTAATTTGGGGGAGATCATGAAATTTTTCAAAGATCTTGGAGGATGCTTGGGAGTTTGCCAATCAGATGAGAGGGAAAGGGGATTGGTTTCCTAGGGTTGCCATAACGAAGAACCACACACGGAATGGCTTAAATCACAGAGATGTATCGTCTCACAGCTCTGGAGGCTAGAGGTTGGAGATCAAGCATGGTGTCAGGGCCATGCTCTGTCTCAGGCCCAGAGAAGGATCTGGTCCAGATCTCTCTCCTGGCATCTGGTAACCCCTTCCTTGGCTTGTGGTGGGAGAACTACAGTTTTCATAGTGTGCCCTCCCTGTGCCTCTGCCATGCATTGCCTTGATTTGCACCTGTTTCTGTATCCAAGTGTCCCCTTTCTGTAAGCACAGCAGCCATATTGGGTGAGGGCCCACTCTGATGACCTCATTTTACCTTGGCTTCCTCCGTGAAGGCCCTCTTTTCAAGTTGTCACATTCTGAAGCACCGTGGCTTAGGATTTCCACTTATGCATTTTGGGGGACGCAATTCAACCTATAACAGCGTCCGAGGCAGAGGAATTAGGATGCATAAAGTCATGGAGTTCTGCAAAGATCAGCCTATCTGGGGACAGAGAGCTGTCAATGTAGCTGGATTGTAGGTGACTTTAAATTAGCGACATGTGCGATTTCTCTAAAGGAATGTTCAAGGCTGTTGAATGAGCCCTTACGATTTTAAAAATGAATCTTACATCTTATTTAGAGTGTTACTTGTATATTCGCCTATATACATAATTTTGTGCAGAACATTCTCCTCCATCCAATCATAGCAGTTCCTGCCCACCCCACCTCTGTCCCCTCCCATGCCCCTCCCATAACTCCAGGTCACTAACCCGAGGGAATCTCCCATGGGTTTGTGTTTATCTAATTCTTTGCAGATGTTTACACACACATATGTAGAGGTCATTGTTTATTTTACAAATAATGGTGTCTTTTATTTATAAATGATTTTCAGTATCACTCTATAGGACCTTGGGGAGATCCTTTAATGGGGAAATATTGCTCCCAAAGGGGTGATAACTAGTTCTTGGGAGGAGAAAAGACCATTTAGATATTCCAAGGTCTGTGGTCCTCTGAGGCTCAATTCTGTTTGATGAAGTAAAGAGTCATGCAGTGTGTCTGTGGTGTTAACATTTCGTGGAGGGGATGATTATGTAAAAAAAAGATTCAGAAACACTGCTCTAAACCATCTGCTATGACTGTGATCTTCTCTTGTTAAAGGTTGTGTACTATTCCATGGTGTGAATGGGCCATTACTTATTCAGTGATTCTTCCATTTCTGGACATCTGGTTGTGATAAATGTTACCAGACTGCTTTTCCCAAAGGCAGAAACACCTCATGTTGGAGGAGATGCCTTTCCTCACCAGTAGGTGCTGCAGCCCTTTCTAGTGTTTTCCACTTGACGGGTGTAAAGTGATATCTCACTGCAACTTTAAAATGCATTTCTCTGACTAACAGCCAGTGTGAGCATCTTTTCAGACATTTGCAGTCGTGTCGGTTTGCTCTTATATGAATTGTCTATGCTTGTAGGGTTGACTCCATTTTTGCGCTGTGGTGTTTATCTTTTCTTGTAAAGTCCCAGGAGCTCTTTGTATTATATGCTGTAGATGTTATCCCTTTGTGTAGCAAATATTTTTCCCAGATCTACCATTTGTGTCTTGACTTCATTTATGATTCTTTTTGCATCTTTAAGTTCTAAATTTTGCGTAGTTAAATATGTATGTCTTTGTTTTATAGCTTCTGGATTTCTGGTCTTGGTTGGGAGGTTTACTTTAACTCTCAGATTGTACATGTGGTCTCCTAGATTTCCTTGCAAGGTTTTTATTTTTTTAATTTATATTTTTAATACATATGGAAGGTTTTTTTTTTTTTTTAAAATACAAGAGGTAGTTTGGGGTGTCTGTTTTAACTTTTTATCAGATTTATAATGAGCTTGCCAGAAAATTTTATAAATAATTCATCCACTTTCTTTTGAACTGAACTGCCGTCCTAGTCATAAACGAACTTTTCATACACAACAATCTAATCCTGGGTTCTCTACTGTGTTCTACTGATTTATCCATTCCTGGACCTGAACTGTATTGACTGATCACTCTTTAAAACATGTATGCAAGTCCCCAAACTAAAACAGACAAAGATCCCTTGTCAGGATTCCACACAAAACTGCATTAAAATTATATGTTAAATTTTGGGAACACTGAATATATCACGTTTTTCATTGTTCAGAATTTGTTTTATGTTTTTAATAGAAATTCATATTTTGCTCCTGTGTCTTGTACCTTTCTTCATACATGTATTCATGAGTATTTTATAGTTTCTGACACTACCGTAAAAGGAATATCATGAGATTAAAGACAATGTATTGATTTTCATTCCTTTGTCTCAATTAAAATTGACTGGACAATTGAGGAAGTGGAACAATGTCCAATGCAGCTGGGATGTATGATTCTTGTGAACTTAATAATACTTTAGGTGACTGGTGTCTGGGATTTCTCTTAGTAAATGCTCAGGACTGTTAAGAGAGGGGTTACTCATCTTTCTGTGTTTGTCACCACAGGGTGGTGATGTGTTTGTCTGAGATAATTAAAGTTTCTTTAATGCTCACGCTAAAGGCTGTGCTAGCCAGAAAACCCAGAACCACTCCAGCTGGGAAGTGGGGCGGGCCAGGACAGGGGTCCCCCAGACAGCCTCTGGCCTCTCTCCTCTGTGAAAGCCCCAGCTGCTGCCTTTACTGTCTGGGTGGGATGACCCCTAGAGAAGCTGCGTTTGCCTTTCTTGGGGCATTTTTACATCCTACCGGCCCTTCCCAACTTTTCTGGAAGCCCCCGTCTGGGGCCTCGATGGACTATTAATTTTAAGTAACCAGAATTTGTGCTCATTCCTGGGTGTGTTAGTTTGCTGACTGGCTGGTTCGGGCAATACCGATGTATTTCCTCTCAGTTCTGGAGGCTGGAAGTCCAAGGTCATGGTGTTGGCAGGGCTGGTTTCTCCTGAGGCTTCTGTCCTTGGCTAGCAGATGTTCATCCTCCAGCTGTGTCTTCACATGGCCGTCCCCCTGTGCTCACATCTGGTGTCTCTGTGTTCAAATTTATTTTTCTCAGAAGGACATAGGTCATATTGGATGAGGGCTCACCCTAAAGGCCTCTTTGACCTCTTTAAAGACCTTTTCTCCAGGCGCAGTCACATTCTGTGATATGGGGTGAGTTAGGGTCCCAACAGATACATTTTGAGGGGACACAATTCAGTCCATAGCACCGAGGATCAGTTGAGGGGATGTGAATGGAAGGTTCAGACTTGGGGCCTGGGGCTGACTGCTTTTTCTTCCTGTGCTTCCATTTTACAAGCAGACCCTGCAAGACCACTCCGAGGTAGCTAACTCATGTAGGGTCGACTGCAGTTCTCCATCAGGGGTGCTAACTCAGATGAGAAACCCTGAGATACCTGGGCCCAGGTGGTCGTACCCAGCCTCCCCTGAGATGCTCCCTTGACTGTCCTTCACTTTCAACGTCCCTCACCCCCACCATCACCCACTGAGTGATGGCTGCTGGGCAGGAATGTTGAACACTCCTGTATGACAGGATTGTCTGCAGTGTCTGGGAATTTATTCCAATGTCCCGGAATTGCCTATTAAAGTCACAGATGAGAGCAGAATGTGCTTAGTGAGTCCTTCAGATTCTGAGTTCGGAGAACTGCAGAGATAGGGCCAGCTACCCAGAGTTGGCTTAGAGTTGCCAACTCAACAGTCCCGGCTCTGCCCAGTTTTTTCCAGTCTCTGGTCACTGACGAAGACACGTGGGAGTCATGAGGATGAAGCCTTATGGAAGAACATAAAGTTTGTCTGGAAAAGCAATCACTTCCCCATGGGTTTGCCCTCTATCTCCTTTCCCATGGGGTTGGGGCATGTCAAACTACCACTGAGGCAGAGACAAGAGTATGTCTCTTATTTGCCCAGCTGTGGCTGGTAAAACTGCTTGATGTGCTGGGACAAGGAGAGAGAGAAAGTTGAGGGGTAGAGAGCAGCTGGAGGATGGTGAGGAGGGCAGTGACAGCCCTGCTACATAGCCGGCTAGGAGTGAGGTTCCCCGTGGCCACGGGGTCATCCACACTTAAGCCATCATGGAGACGTCAATACCCTCCAGGACCACTTTTGGACAAGGGGACAAGCAGCATGAAGCTGGATGGTCACCTGTCTGAGAGAACAGAATCATTCCCACCCCAAACCACTTGAATTTGTAGCCTCAGCTAGCATTGAGAAGGGGAGAGAAAGAATTTCACGTCAAATGCAAGGTTAACATTGTAAAATGAATAGGACTACATTAAGAAGAGCAAAAAGGTTGTTTTATGAAATGAAGCTGAATAAAAAAGTACAAAATGAAATATAGTTAAAAGAGCAATCTACAGTCCAGGAGGAAGAGGAGTCTTGACAGAACAGATGCAATACTAATGAAAGATAAATATGAGTATATGTTTATATTTATATAGTTTGGGTTGCCGCAGCAAACTACCACAGATTGGCTGTTTTAAATAAAAGCAATTGATTTCCTCAATTCTGGAGGCTGGAAGTCTGAGATCAGGGTGCCAGCGTGGTTGGGTTCTGGTGAGGGCTCTCTTCCTGGCTTGCAGACAGCTGCCTTCTCACTGTGCCTTCACATAGTGGAGGGAGGAGACCGCTCTCCTCTTTTTAATAAGACCACCAACCCTATAGGATTAGGACCCTGTCCTGGGACTCATTTAACCTTAATTACCTCCAGAAAGTCCTGTCTTCATACACAGTCACATTGTAGGTTAGAGCTTCGACATGTGAATTTTTGGGGGATGGTAGGGAGACAGTTCATTCCATAGCAATATGTTAATGAGTTGAGAGATCCTCATTTAACTGGCTATATTTGGCATTAACTGAGAAAAGATCAGATTCTGGCACCCATTGGAGACTTTTGTATTGTAGTGTAGGATTCAACAGGACTAAAAGTTTGTAAGACAAGAAGAAATAAGACTTCAGAGACAGATTGTAGCTGATGGTTTTCTCTCTCTCTCTCTCTCCCTCTCTCTCTCTCTCTCTCTCCACACACACACACACACACACACACACACACACACACACCAGAAAGATCCATAATAGTTACCTAGCTCAGGGGCCTGGCATGGGAGACATTATTCCTCTATTTCATTTCTTGTGGCAGACACAAGAAATCAATTACGGCACCATTTCATACTAAGACTACCTATTCTCTGATGCAAAAAAAGAACAGCTCATTGCAATCAGGGAGGATTTCCTGTAGAAGGTGAGACTTAAATTGGTTTTTGAAAGATAAGCAGAGTTCAAAGAAGTGTCCCCTAGACTTTGGTGGGCTAAGGAGGCCATAGAGAACTTGTTGAGAACAGATCCTGGAGTTCATCTCATGAGATTGATTCAGTTAATATTATTGCTTATATTAGACAGAAGACCAAGGCAGGGATGAACTGGAAATTTTTGGTTGTCAAATCTGGAGGTCACCAATGCATACTCAGAAGGACCAGAAGTATGCTGCAATGCTAGCAACTTACAGCTACACTTCCAGGCACCAGGTTTCACTTTAGTGAAGGGTGGAAGCAGCTCATTGTGTTCACGAATCCTGACAATTGGGCCACCCCACCTGCTTCTGAAAAGTGCCATTTTAACAAGGGGCAATTGATCGATGCAGGATCTTTGGTAACAGCTTGATATTTGTCTTAGTCTGTTTCCTATTTTATAACTGAACATTTGAAGACTGGGTGACTTATAAAGAAATGTATTTCTTACAGTTCTGGAGGCTGAGAAGTCCAAGGTCAAGGGGCTGCATCTTCTTGCTAGTAGGGACTTTGCAGACTTCTGAGGTAGAGCAGGGTATCGTAAGGAGAGAGGGTTCATGAGAGATCACCAATCTGGCTTTTATAGACCCACTTTAGTGATAACTAAGCCACTCCCTTGATAACCATGAATCCGTGAATTCATTAATCCATGAATGGATTAGTCTGTTCACAAGAGCAGAGCCCTCAATCCCCTCCCAATGGGTCCATCTCTCAATGCTACTGTCTGGGAGCACACTCAATCTACGGCACTAACCAACCCAATTTTCGGGGGACACACTCAATCTATGGCACTAACCAATCCAATGTTACATACTTTATAGATTAAACAACAACCCTGCACCTTCTGCCCGTTTCCTGTCTTTTAATAGAAATGATGAGGGCCGTATTAATTAAAAAAATAAGAGCTCCCATTTACATAGTATGTACCATGTTCAAGACACAGTGCTAGCTCTTTTTAAACCCGACTTTTAGTTCTTTCATCAGCCCTGAAAGAAGCTCTAATTGCACCCATACCCAATCATTGTACAGAAGAGAAAGCTGAGGCCCAGTGAGCCTCTGTGATGTGCACTTGAGAATGGCAAGAGTTGAAATTCAAACACCTGTCTGACTTACTGCAAGTCCTCCTCGCCAATCCTCCCAGATTTGGAGGATTGTCTAGGGGTCCACTTTGGCTTGTAGCCTGATGGCATTAGGGAGTCAAGTGTGGGATCCCATCTAAGCTACTAAAGTAGTAATTTGGCATTAATGTAAAAGTGACCTCATTGAACGCAGAGGTTGGAGAAACCTGAGATGGTTCAGTTCCCTGAGAGATGACTTAAGAGAGGTAAGAGAGAGTGAGCTCTAGAAACAAAATAACCTGGGCCCCTGGCTCTGGCTTAACGTTGAGTAACCCGTGACTATTTTTTTTAGTTGGGGCCTCACTCTGTCGCCCAGACTGGAGAGCAGTGGCATACTCACAGCCACCACAGCCTTGTCTTGCTGGGCTCAGGTGGTCCTTCTGCCTCAGTCTTCCAAGTAGCTGGAACTATAGGTGCACGCTCCCTTGCCTGGCTTATTTTTTGATTTATTGGAGAAACAAGGTCTCATCAAGTTGCCCAGGCTGGTCTTGAACTTCTGAGCTCCGGCAATCCTCTTGCCTCGGCCCCCCAAAGTGCTGGGATTACAGACTTGAGCCACCGTGCCCGACCAACCCCGTGACTTTGGACAAGTCACACAACCTCTCTGAAAGTCAGTTCAACTGTCACGTGGGACTAAGGATCCCAGCTTCTTAA
>CAUYQG010112361.1:0-30341 GCA_963574415.1 Tarsius wallacei | reverse complement strand
CTAGTTTTTTTTTATTTATTGTAGAGATGAGGTCTTGCCAAGTTGCCCAGGCGAGTCTCGAACCCACGGGCTCGAGCAATCCACTCACCTCGGCCTCCCAAAGCGCTGGGATTACAGGCTGAGCCACTGAGCCCAGCCATGAACCAGTAGTAGTATGTTGCCTGTTAGGAACCAGGCCACATAGGAGGTGAGCGGCAGGCCAGAGAGCAAAGCTTCATCTGTATTTACAGCCACTTCTCATCACTCACATTATTGTCTGAGCTCTACTTCCTTTCAGATCAGCATTGACATTAGATTCTGTTTTTTTTTTTTTTTTTTGAGTTGGAGTCTCCATCGCCCAGACTGGAGTGCAGTGGCTGCTCCCGGCCACCGCAGCCTCGACCTGCTGGGCTCCGGCGATCCTTCCACCTCAGCCTTCCAAGTAGCTGGAACTACAGGCATGTGCTACCACACCCAACTAATTTTTTGATTTATTGTAGAGATGAGGTCTCGCCAAGTTGCCCAGGCGGGTCTCAAACCCACAGGCTCGGCAATCCACTCACCTCAGCCTCCCAAGGTGCAGAATTACAGGCTGAGCCACCGAACCAGGCTGACATTCGATTCTTGTAGTAGCACGGATCCTGTTGTGAGCTGTGCATGCAAGAGATCTAGGTTGTGCACTCCTTATGAGAATCTGATGCCTGATGATCTGAGGTGGAGCTCAGGTGGTGATGCTAGCACTGGGGAGCGACTGCAAATACAGATGAACATTAGCAGTGAGGTTTGACGCACAGAGATCATCAATTGCTTGCAGACTCATAGCAAAATCCTATCAGTGAGTGGCAAATGAATTGTTGTACAGTTACATCTGGTGGCAGGCTTTAAGTCAGAATCTCACACTTATTTTAGTCTGCATGTGGCCTGCTCATTATTTTATTTACCACTTTCATCTGTGCCTCCCTTTTAATGGTGATTTTATAATTATTTCATTATATATTACAATGTAATGATAATAGAAATAAAGTACACAATAAATGTTATGCTCTTGAATCATCCTGAAACCATCCTCCAACTCCGGTCTATGGAAAAATTATTTTCCATGAAACTGGTCCCTGATGCCAAAAAGGTTGGGGACCACTGCCGTAGAAGAGAGACTCTGTTCATCACATGCAGAAAGCAGAAGGTGCAGGAGTTACCCCCGTACGCCATATGTATTGGGCATTAGTCATTCTTGAGGGTGTTTTCTTTTATGTATGTATGTATGTATGTATGCATGTATTTATTTATTGTATTTTATTTTTTGAGTTGGAGTCTCACTCTGTCACCCAGGTTGGAGTGCAATGGCATGCTCATGGCCACCCCAACGCCGACCTGCTGGGCTCTGGCGATCCTTCCGCTTCAGCCTTCCAAGTAGCCGGAACTACAGGTATGCGCTACCATGCCCGGGTAAATTTTGATTTATTATAGAGAGGAGGTCTCACCAAGTTGCCCGGGCTGGTCTTGAACTCGCAGGTTCAGGCAGTCCACTTGCCTTAGCCTTCCAAAGTGCTGGGATTACAGGCTGAGCTGCCGAGCCGGCCCCCTATTTATTTATTTTAAAGATATGGGGTACAATTTAGGATTAGATATTTTTGCTATTATTACACAGCTATAAAGAAGGACAAACAGCCAGACACAGTGGCTCACGCCTATAAGTGGTCATCATACAGGTAAAGTTTAGGCCTCCCTTTGGTCCTCACTTTGCCTGGTTTGAGATCAAGTACCCCTACTGATATTGTGCTCCCCACCCCAGCAGTATCCTGCTACTGCCAATCCCTTTCTTATAGTATTATGGTAAATGTTCAGGGTCCGCTTATGAGTGAGACCATGTCGTACTCTGTTCTTTGTTTCTGTGATAGATCACTGAGTATGATAGACTCTAAGTCCATCCAAGTTACTGTAAAACCCATATGTTTGTACTTTTTTTTTTTCGAGTTGTAGTCTCACTCTGTTGCCTAGGCTGGAGTGCAGTGGCACGCTCATGGCCGTCATGGCCTCAAAGTGCTGGGCTCAGGGGATCCTTCCGACTCAGCCTTCCAGGTAGCTAGAACCACAGGCACATGCCACCATGCCTAGCTAATATTTTTGATTTATTGTAGAGATGAGGTCTCACCCAGTTGCCCAGGCTGGTCTCGAATATGTGAACTCAGGCAATCCTTCACCTCAGCCTCCCAAAGTGCTGGGATTATAGGCGTGAGCCACTGTGTCTGGCTGTTTGTCCTTCTTTATAGCTGTGTAATATTTCATCGTGTATATGGACCACATTTTTTTTCCTAAAATACAGTTTCAGTGGGTAGTACAGTTGCTTCCATGTTTTTGCTATTATTCCACTGTGGTCTGAAAAGGTGCATGGCCACATTTTGATTTTATGAAATTTGTTTATGTTTGATTTATGGCCAAGTATGTGATCGATCTTGGAGTATATTCCATGTGGTGATGATTAGAATGTATATTCTGTGGTTGTTTGGTGAAGTATTCTATAGGTATCTATTAAGTCCATTTGGTCGATTATCAAGTTGAGGTTCTGGATCTCTTTGTTGATTTTTTTTTTTTGCCTCAATTATCTATCTAAGATAGTTAGTGGGGTATTTAAGTTCCTAACTATAATAGTGTAAGAGTCAGTATCGTTTTTTAGTTTACATAGTAGTTGCTTTATAAATACTGGTGCTCCTGTGTTTGATGCATGTATGTTTAGAATGAATATTTCTAGTTGATGAATTGAACCTTTTATCATTCTGTTGTGTCCTTTTGCATCTTTTTAAATTTTTGATAGCTTAAAAGTTGTTTTGTCTGATATTAAGATTGTGACTCCTGCCTTCTTTTGTGATCCATTCGCCTGGAAATTCATCTTCCATCCTCTAACTTTGAGTATGTGTGCCTCCCTTGTGGTGAGATGAGTTTCCTGGATGCAGCAAATTATTGGATCATGGTTTTTTATCCAGCTTGCCATTCTGTGTCGTTTCAGTGGTGCATTTAGTCCATTCACGTTCAGGCTGATTATTGAAATGTGATTGTTTTTCTCCATTATGAGGTTCTTATAATACAGTTTTTTGTTTGCTTTTTTGCATGGGGTTGTTTCCAAGTTTGCCATTGCAATGTATTCTTTGTCGATTCTGTGTTCTGCTGTTCTCTTGGAAAGTGTGTCATCATTCTTTTTTTCTGCTGTGCTTTATACCTTTTTAAGCATCTCCTGTAGAGCTGGGCTGGATGCTGCATAATCTCTTAGGAATTGGATGTCTGGGAAGGATTTTAATTCTCCATTGCTGATGAAGCTGAGCTTGGCTGGGTAGGAAATTCTTGGTTGAAATTGTTTACCTTTGAGGACTTTGGATATTGGACTCCAGTCCCTTCTATCTTGTAGTATTTCTGCCAGTAGGTCAGCTGCTGCTCTGATTGATTTTCCCCAGTAGGTAAGGTAGTCTGACCTTTCTCTCTTATTGCCTTTAGAATTTTTTTCTTTTGTGCCTACTTTTTGTAGGTGAATTACTATGTATCTAGGGATTGGTCTTCTCATTTGTTGCCTTGCAGGGGTTCTCTGTATCTCTTGTGTTTGGATGGTTACATCTCTGGTGAGATGGGGAAAGTTTTCGTAGATAACCTCCTGGAATACTTGCTTCAAAGTGTTCTCCCTTTCCCTTTCTTCTTGATACCAATCAGGCATAGGTACAGCCTCTTGATATAATCACACATCCCTTGGATGTTTTGTTGTTTCTTTCTGAATTTACTTTCTATGTTTTTTACAGACCAAGTTAATTCCATGTTGTGACCTTCAAGTTCTGAGTTTCTTTCTTCTGCTTGATTAATTATGCTTTCCATGCTTATCATCTTGTTATTTATTTCCTGGGTGAAATTTTTTATGGCCAAAGTCGCTTTTACAAGTTCCTTCAGTGTTGCAGCTTGATTTTCTTGAGTCTTGCTCACTCTTTCCATCCATTCCTTAATCCCTGTTGTATTCTGGGGCCAGTTGTTGGTGACTTCCATTATTTGGGCTTTGAGGTCTGATTTTTCAGGCATTTGCTCTTTGTAACACTGGGAATTACCTGTGTTCTTCCATTGATTTTTTCTCATTTTTGACAAATCTTTTTCTTTTCTCTTTAGTTCCATTATTCAGTGGCAGTGGGAGAGACTTTCACTTCTGATGTTTCCTCAGCACTCATTTACTCCTTGCTTAGGGCTCTGAATTTGTTCTATTTTGGAACAGGGCTGTGGAGGGGAGGAAGCTTTGCATCTCTTGTAGTTTTGGGAGTCGAATAAGGTGGAGGATGGAGAGCTAGGATTCAGAAACTACTTGCAAATCACACTGTTCATTCATTGTGGTATGGGTTCCTTGAGACCCACTCCCCACCACCACTCTATATGACAATGCAATGGGTATGTGTGTTTACATCCTGAATCTAAGATGCAGTAATAGCCATGAGAATTGAGAAAAGTAGAATGAAATAAGTTGGACACAAATTTAAAAAAAATAAAAGACAGAGCAATAAGAGCAGAAACAAAAGCAAAACACAATTATACACACACAAATACACACACCCAAAACAAACCAGAATAACAACAAAGCAACACAAAACAAAACAACAGCAAATAGGAAAACTAAACAGGCACACACACTCCCAATCCCAAATGAAAGGAGAAGAAAAAGAGAAAAATAAAAATCAAAAAGAATTCAAATCAAACCCTCACATATGTATTCACACACACATTAAACTAAAAAAAAAAGAGAACATAAAAACAAAATAAAAGAAACAAAAAACTCTGAAATATGAATACTCAATCTCTCATGTACACACGTAAACAGAAAACAAAAAATCAAAGAAAAAAAAAACAAAGAAGAGAGAAAAAAAGAGGGTGGGGGAATACAGCGCAAACCCTTACATATGCATTCATGCATAAAGGAAAAATATAAACAAATAAGCAAACAACAACCTAAAACAAAACAAAACCCTCTTGTGGCAGGTTCTGTAATTGTTCCTCTCAGCTGCTCCTCTGATGTCTCCTGCAGAGTTTCAGCCTCATTCACAATCTTTCCAGTGTTCTGCCTAGGGAAGGAGGAGGGAGCAGTGGGTGTAGGTGGGATTTCAGTCTTCCCCTTCCACTCTAGTATGGTCAGGGGAATCCCTACTGGTGGGGAGGCTAGGGATTGGCTCTTCCCCATGTACTGGAGGTGGGCTCCCCAGTCAGGCTTATCCTGGAGTGGAGTCCTCATATATGGCTGATTTCCAGGCTCTACCTGGGTTCATCCCTCTCAATCATAACTCAGCCATGTGAGTCTGATGTTCAGAGGATTTCTGGGGGAAGAAGGGGTGGGATCAGCCCTGGACTCACCACTGATCTCTTTGGAAGTCTTCCTTGTCTTTTTCTGGCCATATCCTTTGTCCTGCAGCTGAATCAAGGTAGGTGGTGGGGCGCCTGAGGCTCAGCCCTCATCCTGTCCCTCCAGAGTTTGTGCTTTTGGGATATTCCTTCTGGGTCACAATCAACCCCTGAGTAGATAATTTGTTGGTCACAGAGATTGGGTCTGTCTCTCTGTGGTGAGAAAGCCAGAGCACTCTCCTGCTTCATTTTCAAGATGGTGGCAGGGTGTCTCCTTCATCATTTGCAGTGGGGCTTTGCCTCTGGGCTCCCTTGCTGTGCTCCCTCCACAGCCCTTGCTGCCTGTGTCTGGTCAGGTGCTGTGGTGATGAGGCAGAGCCTGGAACTGGCAGTCTTTCCCGGCAGCTTCTTCCTCCCAGGAAGGGTTTGTTGATTTTTAAAAAATGGCTCTTGGCTTCTGTGCCCCAGTAAGCACTGGGGACCAAGCAGAGCAGCTGTGGCACCAGCTGCTTCACCAGAAGTGCCCTGGCCATTTACTCCCAAGCCCCTACTCATTCAACCACTCACATGCCCACTTACTCACCAACACATATGCAAAATTTTCCATGCACTCACTCACAGTGGGACTTGCTTAGTCTGACTGGCTCTGCCACCATCTTCCTGAGAATTCTCAGGTGCCTTTTTGGAAGTAGGATTGATGGTAGCTCAATTTTTAGTTCTTTGAGAAAATGCCACACTGCTTTCTATAAAGGTTGAACTAGCTTGCATTCCTACCAACAGTGTAGAAGTGTTTCTCTATCCGTGGTCTCACCAACACCTGCTATTTTTTGGCTTTTTAATGATAGCCATCCTGACCTATGTGAGATGGTATCTCATAGTTTTGAGTTGTGTTTCTATGATGATTAGCAAAACTGAACATTTTCCCATGTTTGTTGTCTGTTTGAGTGTTTTCCTTTGAGAAGTGTCTGCTTATGTCCTTTGCCCATTTATTAATGGGGTCATTTGTTTTTTTTCCTGTGAATTTGTGTGAGTTCCTTGTAGATCTTGGATGTACAGACTTTATTGAATACTTAGCTTGCAAATATTTTTCCCATTCTGTAGGTTGCATCTTTACTCTCTTGATAGTTTATTTTGTGAGCAAAAACTTTTTAGTTTAATAAGGTCCCACCTGTCAATTTTAGCTTTTGTTGCTTTTTCTTTTGAGAGCTTGGTCATGAATTCATTGCCTAGGCCAATGTCCAGGAGGGTGCTCCCCAACCTTTCTTCTAATAGTCTTATGGTTTGAGGTTTTGCATTTAAGTCTTTAATCCATTTTGAGTTGATTTTTGTGTATGGTGATAGTAAGGGTCCAGTTTCATATTCTGCAAGTAGTTAGGCAGTTTTTCAGCACTATTTGCTAAATATAGTTTTCTCTTCTTAATGTTTGTTTTTGTCAGCTTTGTTGAATGTGAGTTGATCAAAGGTCTGTGGTTTTATTTCTGGATACTCTGTCCTGTTCCACTGGTCTAGGTATCTATTTTTTATCCAGTAGCATGCACTCTTGGTTACTATAGTCTTGTAGTAAAGTTTGAAGTATGGAAGTGTGAGCCTCTAGCATTGTTCGTTTAGCTGCAGGTTGCTTTAGCTATTCAGATTCTTGTTTTGTTGTTTTTGCTTTCATATGAATTGTCCTTTCTAGCTCTGTGGAAAATGGTGCTGGTAATTTGATAGGGATTGCACTGAATCTGCAGATTACCTTGGGTAGAACAGACAATTTGATGATATTGATTCTTTTAATCCATGAGCATGGGATGCTCTTCCATTTATTTGTGTTGTCCTTGATTTCTTTGAGCAATGTTTTTAGTTCTTATTGTAGAGGTATTTCACTCTTTGGTTAGATGAATGTTAAGGTAATTTTTTTTGTGGTTATCGTGAATGAGATTGTGTTTTTGATTTTTTCTCAGACTGCTTGTAGTTAGTATATAGAAATGCAACTGTTTTTTGCACATTAATTTTGTATTCCAAGACTTTACCAAAGTCATTTATCAAGATGAGAAGGTTTTTGATGAACTCTCTAGGGTTTTCTAGGTATAAAATCATATCATATACAAGAAGAGATAATTTAACTTCCTCTTTTCTTATTTGGACACCACTAATTTCTTTCCTCTGCCTGATTGCTCTGGCTAGGGCTTCCAGTACTATGTTAAATAGGAGGGGAGAGTGTCATCCTTACTGTATTAGAGTTCTTAAGGGAAATGCTTTCAGCTTCCATTTGTTATGTATGAGGTTGGCTGCAGGTTTGTCATAGATAGCTTATTATTTTGAGAACAGTTCCTTCAATGCCTAGGTGTTCAAGGGTTTTAATCAAGAAGAGATGTTGTATTTTATTGAATGTTTTTTCTGTGTGTCTAATGAGATAGTTATGCGGTTCTTGGTTTTAGTCCTGTTTATGTGATGAATTACATTTATTAATTTACATATGTTGAACCAACCTTGCATCCCAGAAATGAAGCACACCTGGTTGTGATGGATAATTCTTGAAATGTGCTGTTGGATGCAATTTGCTAGAATCTTTTTGATAATTTTTGCATTTATGTACATCAGGAAAATTGGCTTGTAGTTTTCTTTCCCTGTTGGATCTTTCCCATTTTGGGGTATCAGGATGATAGTGGCTTCACAGAATGAGCTAGAGATAATTCCTTCACTCTCAATTGTGTTGAATACTTTCAACAGGATTGGCATCCCTCTTCCTTGTATGTCTTATAGAATTCTGCTGAGAAACCATCTGACCCAGGACATTTTCCTGGTGTGGAATTTTCTTATTATTAAGCTAATTTCTTGGATTGTTATTAATCTACTTAGGTTTTCAGTTTCTTCCTGTTTCTAACTTAGGAGGTTATGTGATGCCAGGAATTCCTCTATTTCTTATACAGTGTTTAGTTAATTTGCATACAGATGCTTGTATTACTCTCCAATAATCGTTTGTATTTCTTCAGGGTTGGCTGTAACACTGCTTTTTTTTTGGCTTCTAATTGTGTTTATTAAAATTCTCTCTCTCCCTCTCTCTCTGTCATTTGATTAATCTGGCCAGAGGTTCATCAATCTCACGTATCCTTTCAAAGAAACAACTTTTTGTCTTGTTTATTTTTGTAATTTTTTTGGTCTCTATTTAATTTAACTGTGACTTTATTTTAATAACTTCCATTTTTCTACTAATTCTGGGATTGGATTACTTTTGTCTTTCCAGTTCCTTTAAATGTGATATTAGACTGTTTACTTGATATCTTTCTATTTTTGTGATAGGTGCATGGATGTTGTAAACTTTTCTCTCAGCACAGATTTCATTGTATCCCAGAGATTTGTTTGTGTGTTTGTTTTCATTTGTTTCTAGGAATATTTTCATTTTTGCTTTGCTTTCTATGTTAACCCATAACGTCATTTAGAAGCATGTTTAATTTCATGTATTTGGGTGTTTTGAGGGTTACTGTTGGTGGTGATATTTATTTTTATTCCACTGTGGTCTGAGGAAGATGATTGGCATAATTACTATCTTTTAAAGTTTGTTCACACTTGGTTTATGTCCAGGTATGTGTTTGATCTTGGAGTATGTTCCATGTGCTGATGAGAAGAATGTATATTCTGTGGTTGGGTGAAGTATTCTATAAATGTCTATTGGTCAAGTATCAAGTCAAGGTTCCAGATTTTCTTGTTAGGCTTTTGCCCTGATGATCTAAGGCCTTTAAGGATACCCTAACAAATATTAGGGTATTAAGATACCCTAAATAAAGTCTCCAACTATAATTGTATGGCTCTCTATGTTCTCTCTTAGTCTAAGTAGCAGTTGTTTTATAAATCTGGGTGTTCTTATTTTTTGTGTTTAAATATTCAAGATGGATATTTCTTGCTGGTGGATTGCGCCTTTTATCATCATACAGTTTCCTTTAGTATACTTTTTAACTTGTATTGGTTTAAAGTCTGTTTTGTCTGATATAGGAATAACTACTCTTGCTCTTTTGTTTTCCATTTGCCCAGAAGATCTTTCTTTAGCCCTTTACCTTGATCCTGTGGTTGTCATTTGCAGTGAAATAGATTTCCTGAAGGTAGCAGAAGGATGGATCATGTTCCTTTATCCATTTTACCACTCTATGCCTTTTAGGTGATGTGTTCAGTTCATTCACATTTAAGTTCATTGTTGATATTTGGGGTTTATTCTTTTCATATTGCTATTAAAGGACTGCTTTTCTTTTTAGGGTTTGAGGTTGATTTTTATCTGTAATCTTCATGCTTTCTGGTGCTTTTTTGATGGGTGAAAACTTTCTTTTGTTTATCTGTTTAGAACTCTCTTAAGCATCTCCTGAAGGACTGGATCTGAACTAGCATATTCTCTTAGGGATTGCATATCTGAGAAGGATTTTAATTCTTCTTCATTAATGAAGCTTAGCTTGACAGAATAGGAAATTCTTGGCTGGGGTTGTTTTTCTTCAAGAATGTTAAAGATGGGACCTCAGTACCTCTCCCTCTTACTTGTAGGGTTTCTGCAGAGATGTCTGTTGCAATTCTGGTGGCTCTTCCTCAGTAGATGATCTGTCCCTTCTCTCTAGCTGCCTTTAGGATTTTTTTCCTTTCATGCTCACCTTGGGCACAGATCACCCCCACAAGGTGTTGCTCACTGTGCTTTTTGATTGGGGAGGAGTTAGCAGTTGCAATGTGGGACTCCTGGGGAGCAGGGTTCTCTCAGTTCTATGTGGCACTCACCAGTGCCTCTACCTCTACCTGCACCTGGCTGGTGTGGGAAGGGTGCAGGAGACCTGGACTGTCTGTCCTTTAATTGAGACTTCAGAGGCTCACATGAGGTGTGTGAAGAAAAGCTGTTGTTTTCACTTATCCCTTCTGTCTTGAAAGGTGCTGTTTCATTCTCATATCATGGCTGCTTCTGGGTGTGTCTGGGGCTTGAAACTGTGTGTCCTCTGCATCCCAAGGAGACTGTCTTATAGGTTTCAGCTTGGGTTTTCAGGTTGACTCTCAAAATGTTAAGTCTGCTCCTCCATATAGATTTCTTTGCATGGAGCTGCAATCCTGCGATGTCTTTTTGGCCATTTAACTCAGTTTTTTCTGTTACTCTTTGTGTACTATGTGTCTTTTTTCTTTGGCTTTCTTCAAACATTTTGTTTGCTTTTAAAGCTTAACCTACACATGCAGAAAAAAATGTTTTCTTTACTTTTAGTTTTAAATAGTTTGAAAATATGTCTGCTTTCTGTTTATTTGTCTTGTTTTCTTGATACTTATCCTATTGAGGTTTCTTTGAACTCCTTGGTTGTGTTCTTTAGGTATGTTTTACTAATTTGGGTAAATCCTTGGCCATTATCTATGATTTTTATTTTCTTTCATACTGTCCCCTCTGGAATTCCAATTACATGTATCCTAGATAATTTTCTATTGTCCCACAACTCTTGGATACTGTTTTTTATTTTGTCACTGTTTTATCTTTGTGTTTCAATTTGGCAGATTGCTATTAACATTCAAGTCACTGATTCTCTACTGAGCTGTCTCAAATCTACTAGTGACTCATTAAAAGCATTCTTTATCTCTGTCTCTGTCTCCGCTCCCCCCATTTCTAGCATTTCTAAATGATTCTCATAAATTTCATCTCTCTACTAAAGTGCTTCATCTCCTCTTGAATATTGTTCACTTCTTCTATTAGCACTTTTAACATATTACTTATAATTATTATAATTCCCTATATGAATTCCAAATCTAAGGTCATATCTGTGTCTGGTTGGTTCTGTTCCATACTTTGTCTCATATCTGTGTCTGGTTCTGTTCCATACTTTGTCTCTTCTATGTAACTCACAGCTTTTGGACATCTTTCATAGAAGAGTAGAGTCTGAGAAAAGATAATTTATGCTGAAAAATGTACATACAATTTCCTTTGCCACTCCTTTGGTATGAGGAGCTTAGTAAATTTAGTCAGTAGTAGGACTGGTTTGAATCTTTTTGTACATATTGTCAGCGGTATATCTCAGGATTCCAGTGGTCCCTTTTGTCTCTCCACAGGAAGATTTTTGTCAACATCTGTACCACCCTTGGCTTAATATCCTTCCTTTGCCTCTGTGCCTCAAAGTGGACCCCTCTCTGTGACCTCATTCATCTTCAGCAGTACGTCGTGACCTCACTCATCTTCGTTACTGGATGCCCCCCAGCCCTAGTGCTGGAGTGTTGGGAATGATGATATCCTTCCCCAGTCTGGGTTAGCTTTAGACTCTGGTAGCCCCTGTGTCTTTGTATTTCAAGAGTGGGGTCTTCAAGGTGATTCTTCCCCTCACCAGCAGTAGGGATACTCTTCTCTCAGGTACATCTTCCTTTGTGTTCTGAAGTGACAGGCTTTAAGGCTTTTTCTCTGTAGGTACTTTCTGCCTTTTCCACAGTGGCTGATATTCCTCTCTCAGGCTACCTAGTGAGGTTGAAGAAAATAACCTGCTAATTTGTGTGAATCCTCTTTTGAGTCTTGGCTTCCAAGGGTTCCATATTCTCACACTAGCCCACACTTGTCCTTTAGCAACTTGTTCAAAATTTCCGTTGAATTCTTCTTGCCAATGTCTAAGATGTCTGCCATAAGAAAATGCTTGAGTTTCATCTCTCCTTTTAGGCTGTGTTTTCCTAAGGATCCTAAGATCTGGATTAATTTGTTCTACTCTGACTTCAGCTCTCTATTGGATCCAAGTAAAGTTGTTATTTTATAGAGTATATATTTTTTTGTATTATTGTAAGAGTGGGTCTGATGCTATCTAGCTTTCTACATGTTAAATGGAAGCCAGAGTCTCCTTTCATATTTTTAACAACTAAGAGCTATTTTTGTTCTCTGATTTTTTTTCTGAGCATCTTATTCTTACAATGTGGATGCAGTATTTTTTCTTATCTGTGAATATTAATGATAGTGTCTCCTTTTTAAGTTTCCTTCTCTTCATATTCTCTGCTCCCTACAAATTGCTTCTGTTCCTGCTTGATTGTTCTGGTCACTGGCTCCCTCATTAGAAGCACTTCTAAGATGTCTAGTATTCCTTGACCATCTGCTCGTGATTAAGAATGACAGGGCAGCAATCAGTTGGACAGCTCTGAAAGTCTGAGCAGAGCTGGTTGACTGTGGGTTTCATTAAAGTGTGGTCTGGGAAGGTTTGACAAGAGCTTCTGATGTCAGTCTCTTGATTCTTTCCTCTTTGGTGAATCTGATTCCCCACCAGAGAGGTTCTTCTTGTCTCCTGCGTGGAGAAAATAAGTCTGACTCCCTCCTGAAAGTTGAGTATTCCTGTTCCAGAGTATTTTATTTAAATTACAAAGGGAATTTATGAATACCTTTCTGGAATACTATTTCTCTCTCTTTCTATATTACTCTGTTCTCAAAGCTAGAAAAATTGGTACTTATTTAAAATGCCTAAATAGACTTGAAAGTTTAATTAAACTCTGCAGTATGGCCTTGTTCCTACTTTCTTATCAACTTTCTAGGAATGCAAATATTAGACTTTCAATCTCAGAGCAAAATCCTTTTATATGCTTCTTCTTGTAAGCTGCCAGACTGGGTGCAGGCTCGCAGTTGCTCCAAATACACATTGTGAAGCCGCCATTTAGCCAGAGCCTCAGCCTGGCCGTCCTCTTGGTGAGCATGTGGCAGAGCCTTGCTTTGCTTTTGCATTTGTGATTGTGCCCACATTACTTAGGATTTTAGACTTTCTTCTAGAGACAGAGAGCTCATCTGCACCTGGGCAGAGGAAAAAGACATTCAGAGCTGAGAAGACTTAGGTGGTAGCCATGCAGCAGGGAGGAAGGCACCCTCTTCGTCAGGACCATCTGCATTTGCACAGGACTTGACATCTTGCCAAGCTATTGGGCATCCATCATCTTGTGAGTCCTCCTGACAGATTGTAAGCCAGGAACAACAAACTTTATGACTCTCATTTAAATGTTGGGCACATTGAAACTCAAGAGATGAAAAACTTTCCTAGTAAAAAGTACTCCCATGTGGCATAGTAGAGATCTGATGTCTTAGGGGTCTTGACATTGTGGCTGTTGGTTAGGGCTAACCTGAATTAATGAAATGTGGTTTCATTAACATTCAGGTACATATGAAAACTTTGAATGAACTAGCATAGAGGTAACAACAAGAAATCTTTGGAGCTCTGAATTACTAAGTGGAGAAAATAACATACTGAATGCAGAGATGACTTACCTGGAAGTACAGGGTTCTAAGGAATATGTGAGCAGCTCTCACCCATGGTCATAACAAGTGGCATGTGTCCTCTGCAATATTATCTGTGCTACTAATTTTTTTATTATGAAGGTTACAAATAAACTTGTTTTTTGCCCTGTATTTACATAATTTCTGAATTAGTGATGCTTAAATAGATTCTTATTGTTAAACATGTAAGATGGAAGTGGTGTAACATTTGACAACTGTAGAAATTATTTAATATGCTTTTTCAGTGTGAGGCATTCACACCATTTGGAGCAGCTCATCCATGCCAGGCAGGAAGTTGGGAAGGCAGGGTGACCCTGGACAGGTGGTGCCTTTGGGAATGAACCTCGTGACCTCCAAGCCCTTTCTAGTGCTCACATTCTAGCTGAGGTTTGCTTGCTTTTTAATAATATGGCATATATTTATCTGCACACTCACACGGCAGACTTTTTTTTTTCCTGGCTGCCCTCGATTAGACTCTTCATTCGAGACTCTTAAAAGAATCCCGATAGAAGCCTGTTAGCATTCTGGTGGGGCTGTCTGTGGTAATGTGCTAGAGGATGCAGGGGCCACTCATGTGCACAGAGCTTGAAAAATGACCAGACAGCGCCAGGCTCCTGGTGTTGGCTGTCAGCAGCGCCGGCAGGATAATAAATCAACCTGTCTCATGTCAAGGGTCAGTTGGTTTGATGTTTAAAGTGTTTGGGCCAATCTAATCAGGCTGGGCATAGCCCATTCATCTGTGAGCCACTGCTGCCATGACGATGAGGAGCTTCCTCTGAGTTGGTGTTCCCTGACCCAATGACTTTGGAGCCTCAGGACAAGGTAGGTGTGGAGAAAATCATCTGGAGTTCAGTGACAGGAGCCTCTGGTTGCTATGCCCTCACTGGAAGAAAACCCTGTGTTTAGCAGTGGAGGAGTGGGGGGCAGTTACCAGTTATTTAACATAGGGTGGGAAGACTTGGTGCTCTTGAATCATTTTGGTGATACTCTTGGTGCACTTGGGAGCAGAGCTGGTTCCATACTTTGCAGGGCCCAGTGCAAAATGAAACTGTGGGGTGTGGGGCTCCTTGTTCAAAATGTGGGCAAAGTGCTTGAAAGGTAGAAAAATGTAAAACCTTTTAAGTTTCTTCTTCCTCCATGGTCTGGCTCTTGACTTGTCAGGTTGTTTTTATTTGATACTTAATGCAGTCATCAATAAGGAAAACATTAAAATTTTGAATTGCTAGCATACATTTTACCTTTCATCTTTATAATGTGCAGCACTAGTTTGTAACTCGTGTGAATATTTCACAACTGGTGTATGCCTCCAACTGGCCAGAGGAGACCCACTCAGAGAAGCTGAAGGAGGAGGAGGGTACCCTGGATGCAGGGCCAACCAAGGGTGCTGCCCAGGCCCTGGGACCCTTGTGAACCCTGGCAGGTGCCCGGAGCCTATCCTGGTTAGGGACAGGTTTGGGGACATCAAGTTGGGCATTTCCCACTTCAGAGTCCATTAGCCCAAACTAGAGCAACAGATGACCCCGGAATCTTTAGATCTTGGTGTGGGAACATGCTCAGGACTGGGGTGTGAGGACATACTCATGCCATGGGACCACATTCCCACGCTACCCTTCCCAGCTCCGTATACCTTGGGATTTGTGCCACTAGTGTAGAGGCTACCATGCAGACCATTCCCCACCCCTGTGCAGAGGCCACTTATGCAGAGGTTCCCCAAGGGCGGGGTGACAGCAGGTGGGAAGGGGAGGAGAAGGGTAGTGAGGTCAGGACACCCAGGATTGGGGAGTTGGTGGTCAATATCTAATCAAGGGAGGCATGGTGGGACCACAGGTAGCTGGGCCTTAAAGCCTCCATTGCTCTGTTGATTTTTCTCACAAAACACAAGTGCAAAAATACAGTATCATTGAGAATTCATGATGGTGACAGCAGAGCAGTCAAGCATCTGACCAAGGCCCTTCTGAGTGGGTGATGAGGACTTGCACAGGTTGCCGCCACGTAGCTGGCTCTCCTTAGGACGTGCCTGACTTCTAAGGCCAAACAGCAAGTTGTAATTTGTGACAGATCCTCAACTAAGTTGGAATGAAATCGCTCATTCAGCCACCACAAAAGGAAGCCGAACATTTCAGAACTGAGAGCAAGTGTGCTTTAGGAAGCTCTGGATACATTTCTTTTCTTTGTAGGGATCAGGAGGGAAAAGGATATTATCAACATTAAGAGATTATTTAGAATGTACACCCCAGAAAGGAAGACAAGGACCTCCAGGTGTGGGTGTGTGAGGCAGAGACAGAACCGGAGGAGACGGTTTGGGGACTCTCTGGACTGAACAGAAGGTGTGTTGGGTTGAACTCGGAGCTGTCTCAGAGCAGTAAGAAAGAATGGAATTAAGATGCATCCTTCTGGTTTTATCTCTAATTCCTCCACTAGCCTATCCACTTGACACTGGGCATACCATTAACTTTGCTGTGTCTTAGTTTCCTCTTCTGGGATATCAAGAAAAATGTGCTCTTAAAGACAGCCACAATCACACTACAGCCACTGCAGAAATTAATAGCTGCTGCTGCCTCTGTGGGAGAGCAGGGAAAGGGGGTGGTACTCTTAAGAATGGGGAAATCTGCAGAAAGCAGCTTTCTGCTTGTAGAAACTGGAGGGGGAAGCCTACGTCTAAAAGTAGGTGATGTAGAAGAAAAGATCCCTTTTCAGACTCAAGAGAGACAGATCAAGCATTTGGCTTGGAGAAGGGCATGACCTAGGGAAAGAGAAATGCAATAAGCTGTCTTAAACTTGAGTGTCTAGGGGTCCAGGAAGAAGGTAAGGAAGAAGAGGTGGAAATAATGAAGTTTCACACAGAAGATGCTGGCCAGTGGTCAGGGAGCTCAGAGGAGGAGGCCCTTGGCAGTTCCCAGGATGGGATGCAGAAGATGAAGGGTGTGTGGTAGCAGTGGGGGCCGCCTGCCCAAGGCCTTTCTATCCTTTTTTCCTCCACTACAAAGACTGGCACACCTTGACGCTCTTCTCAAGCGGTCTTGTCCCTAGAGGGCAATTCTGCACAACAAGATGAAGGAGGATATTCCTATGACTGAGGGGAATGTTTTTCTTGATAAAACTGCAAAGTCTCAAATGCAGAATGTGTTGGGGCCCCCAGCCTCTTATTCGGAGAGTAGCCGTCCTGGAATGCAGGGCAGGCTCTGCCCAACAAGGGTGCGTCTGGTCCCTCCAGGGAGCATCAGTGACCCTCCAACCCTGAGGTGCCTTGGACTTCTTGTCTGATGGGACAAGTGGTCCCTTCCTCACTTGAGCTGCCAGTCAACAGATGCTTTGCTGCTGGTGTCTGGATATGCTCACAGCAGGGTGAGTGGAAGCCCTACTCTTCACCAGCACTGGCCTTTGTGGTGCTGTGAAGGGTCGAATCAGGGGTCTGGGGCTCATGTGTGGGTGAGTCAAAAAGGCTCCATAAGGCCAGTGAGGGAGATGGGGCCCTCTGCCGAAGCAGGAAATGGCAGTGAGAGGATATCTGGGATCCATGACGAGTGAGAATCCACAGAGGCACAGGGGAGAGCAGACAGACACTGGATTCCCTCCTTACATAGAATAGGTGGGGACATGTTAAATACAGTAAGAGAATGTGGTTGTGTGATGCTGGGAGGGACTGGAGACCCCCTGGCAGCCAACAGGCTCTCCCTGAGATGAAAGAGTATGGGAGGACCCGTCCTAAGATGTCATCAGGGAAATGAAGGTTTCATGGTGTGACCATACAGGAGGAAGATACATAGATCTGACCACTAAGAATCAGACACAAAAGGCTCCGGGCGGCTGCCCTGCCCCTGGGCCTGTGATGAGATTGACCATGAGAGGACCACCAGGCACCATGTGCCTGTGTTGAGTTAAGGGGTTCAGAAAGTTTGTTTCTGTCCCATTATCTTGGCAATAGCCTTCCTTTCCCTCCCTCCCTCCCTCCCTCCCTCCCTCCCTCCCATCCTTCTTCCCTCCCTCCTTTCCTTCCTTCTTTCCTTCCTTCCTTCTTTTTAGATAAAAGGATTTCCAAGGTGATTGGTGATTCTGAGGGAACTTTATGTGGTCTTGATATCTCAGGGTTCAGTTACTCTGATATGTAAACTCCAAAGCTCATGCTCTGGCCTCCGATTGCATGAGTTGTGGAGACACATTATCCAGCTCCTTGGGGAGTGATGACTATGTGCCTTCTGGGCCCAACATCAATTTAAAATCATGGGGAAAAATGTGGAAGGAAAAATGAGAGGAGGGAACATTAGGAAAACATCTCAGGCATGAGAGCAGGACTAAGGCTTTGAACTGGGTCCCAGTAAGTCAGCTCTGTCTAGTTGTGACCTGCTAAAGTCTGATTCACAGAGTGATTCCCAGAGCAGACTTGTTCTCTAAAAAATATTCAGAGGGTTACCAGTGGAAGGAAAGACCTGTGTATGTCTGTCTACCAGGCCCCATTCCAGCTGAGGGCCAAGAGTTTTGTGCTAAGTTGTTGCAAAAGAAGTTTTTCTTCAAGTCCTGGTGAGAATTTTGCTACACTAGCACATTTTCCTTGTATGAGGAGAGATTCACATCTAATGTGAAAGGAGAATTGACTCCTTGTCTGTGAATTTACTTCTCTCCTTCTTTTCCTGGGCACACATTTTGTTCAAGTCCTCTTGTAGCAAATAAATGGGTGAGAGGAAAGCTGGGCGGAAGACTCTCATTCAACGAAGAGAAGGATGAGTCCTGAGAACTGCGACCTGTCGGGGAGGGGCAGGGCCTTTACCTTTTTCATGCCAGCCTGGACCCCCCTAGAAACGCTGCTTCTCCCTTGCCTGGTTTAGGAATCAGCTAGGAAGTAGCCGTTAGGGCCAGTTGAGGTGGAATATGACAGAACCACGAAAGGGTTTTATTTTTCACCATGGTCTTCATGCACAACAATGTCATTAGGAGGCAGAAAGACCACCTAAGCCAGGTGCATGAGAGTCAATGGTGAGATGGCCACATTTCCCCTGAGGCCTTGGTACTGTGGCTGTGTCATCAGGACTATGTTGGTGACAGACCCGTACCTCAGTTGTGGTGCCCCCTGGGATCAGCAGGCCCTGCCAGACATGTCTTCCACTGAGACATGTGTGAAAAGAATCCTTCACGAAGATGGCGTGTGTCCCAGACCTCAGGTCTCATCTTTATCCTCATCATCTTCACACGGAATGGGCTGAGGAGAAGGATGAAGGGGAGGGGAGGGGGTGGTCTTGCTGTCTCAGGGGCGGCAGGGGCAGAAGAACATCCATATATCAGTGGACCCACACAGTCCACCAATCAGTCTCATCTTGAGACCACTTCATTCCAGGGGCTTCAGTTTCCTCACTCCTAGGCTAACTTGCTTGAGTAAGGATTTTTAGGTTACCATTGGCTCTAACGTTTCACGGTTCTCAGTTCTACAGGACAGGGAACCCATGAATGCATCAGCACGAGCTAAATGGTAGAAGTACCATTAATCCTTGAATGGTGGGGCTTTGAATCGTGTGGTCCACACGTGGACTGTGTGAATTTTCTTCTACTTCTGCCATCCCTGAGACAGCAAGACCAACCCCTCCTCTTCCTCCTCCTCCTTAACTCACTCCGTGTGAAACAAGGATGAAGACCTTCTACTTCATGAATAAGAAATATATCTTCTCTTCCTTATGATTTTCTTAATAAGTTTCTTTAGCTTACTTTGCTATAAGGATATAATACCTATAACATACAAAACAGTGTTTACCATGTTATCAATGAGGCTTCTGGTCACCAGTAGGGTTATTAGTAGTTAAGTATTTGGGGAGTCAAATATGTGGATTATAAGCTGCACAGTATAGGGAGGTTCAGTGCTCCTAACCTTCGCATTGTTCAAGGGTCACTGTAGTGTCAAATGTTTTAGGGCTTCCAGAAGAATGGAAGTACTTTGAAAAGAGGCTGGGAAAGCACCTGTCAGAACAGAACTGAGTCAGGTGGAATTACAGCTAGGGTTGTAAAGTACTTTCCAAAACTAGTAAAAAGGGGTGGTGTCCTGTCCTTACACACACACACACACACACACACACACACACACACACACACACAGTGGGGAAGCTTAAAGAAACCCAAAAGAGGAAGTTCACGCCATCCAACAGTTGCAGGTTGGGTGCCTACTATGTGCATCGAGCTGTAGACAAGACTTATGGGCAATTTCACATACATGTTACGAGAATGAAGAGTCATTCTGTATAGCTAGGTCTGAAAATGTACCCGTGGCTCCAGGACTGAAGCCTGGATGTGTTGCCAGTTGAATCCTCACAGCTCACAGGGAGAGAACCAGCACCAGGCTGCTGCTACCTCCCACCCCAAGCGCGGCAGAGATGCCTCACTCAAAGCAGACCAGGGCTAGCGATGAATCACTGGATGATGTTGTGTGACCCGGATTTTCCCCTCACATCAATGGTGGGCCCTCAGCTCTCCTGTCATTCCCAGACCGAGGCAAGGATGACAGAAGGGACATATAGGGTCTCAAGATAGTCACAGGAAGAGAGAAAAGGGGAGGCACAGAAGACAGTGACGAAGGAACTGACAGAGATCAGGAGACAAAACAAAGCAGCTTCTAGAAGGACAGAAGTCAGAAAGCTAAGTGGAACTGCGCCTTTTGTAGGTGGGGTAGCTCCAAGTTCCCAGAGGCTGGTCATCCAGGAAGCCATCTTCAAAGTGCCTGTTTACCTGCTGGAACTGTCTCAGATGTAGGGTCTAGGTCAAAAAGGCAGAGACCAGGAGTGGAGACTCTGACTTTCCCCCTGCGAGATCAGCAAGAAGCAGGCAGAAAGGTGTGAAAGTTTCAGAGGGATCCCCACGGTGAGCAGCAGGAGTTGATTAGAAATTCACTCCTTGGCATTTGCCGAATGCCTCGCAGGAGGCTGCAGAAGTGCTGTGCAGGCCCAGTGCTTGCAGTTCACAACGTGATCAATAGTACAACACAGTGCTCCAGGTCTGTTTATCTCATTAGCCCCGGAGAGGGAAAACAGGCAGCTGAGCGTGAGGCTGGTGTGGTAGCATGCTACCAAGAGAGCCAGGGAGGGTGACTCTCAGGACTCCAGGCGCTCCTGAGACCTCTTCAGGCCAAGCGGCACCTGCGGAGGGCACGGCTGATAAGTCACAACCCCGTGGAACATGACCAGCAAATGCGGCCAGCAGTTTTCCTTGTCCCTTAGGGGAGCAGGTCAGCCTCTGGATGAGAGGACATCTCAATGCAGAGAGGTGGTAGGGGAGACAGACACCAGTGACATGGCCGGAGATGGTGGCATGGGCAGAAGGCAGAGATGCCAGGGCCTGTTCTCCAAGCTCAGGGCTCAGGGAGCTGGCTGCCCCGGATCCACATAAGGGTCTGTGCGGCAGTGATTTCTGGAATCTTTTTCTTTTCCAATCTGAATGATGGTTTAGTTTTCAACTACGTTATATATGATTGTTTTTCTTTTTCTTTTTACATTGATGACTTGTTTTCTTTGACGTATTTGTTTCCAGGGATAAAAGTTCAGAAATAAAGTTTAGGAGGAATACAATATTTAAATCTATAATATTAATATGTCTAATGATATATATTAATAGCAATGAAGTCATAATATGTAATTTTAATCTTTTTATGGAGGAAGGGACCACAGTAGATGAGCCGACCCTGGAAGTGGCGTGATGAGATGTGGTGGCTGGCACTGCAGGGCAAGGTGCCCGTGTCAGAGGCAGGAGGCCTGGGTTCAGACCCTGTCATGATGCTGTGGTTTGCCGGTGTACATGCAGTTAGTCACAATCACAACACTGACTGTTTGGCATAGCTGTGGAAATTAGTTGAAGACTTGCACGCTCACATGTGTATGCAGACACGTATGTGGCCACATAGGCACACATATGTGCGTGCACATACACACGGTCCTTGTGTATGTGGATACGTGAAGCTACAGTTGAAGCTGTCATTCCCCTTTGCCTCTAGTACTTTGATTTTGCTCCTTATGACACACATTTGCACAGAGCCATCCATAACGGGGTTTGGGATGGTGGCTTGGAGACATGTGGGATGGTGAGGGTCCCAGAAGAGGGATCCTCCTGCTTCAACCTCAGTGCTTGAAGACGAAGGCTGGGGTGGTGTTTGTTGATGGGAGCAGTACCAGGATGGATTTGTCCTTCACAAATGGAGCCCCGCAGGATAACCTGATCTATGGGAATCATCTGCGGCTTTGCCAAAAGAAAAATAAGACCCAGATTGTGCAATTATGTGTTTCTTCCTTCCTCTGTATTATCTACAGCACTAAACACCTCCCTCCCATTGGCACATTGATTATTTCCACCAATTTTCTGGGTGCTGTGGAAAATTTGGGGGATTCTTGGATAAATGGGATGCAATTCGTAGCATCAGAACTTTAGCCTTCCTATGTGAAGCAGCTCTGGGCGGGGGGAATTTTGACTTTCATGTTGCAGGCAGGCAGGAAACCAAAGTACAAAGAAATTAAAGCATCTGTCCAAGCAGCCACAACTAATTTTAGGTGCCTGAGGGACCTAATAACACCTCATCACTTTTCCTTTTGGATTCTCAAATGTGTAATTGCCTGAGTTTTGTGCCCCTGGAATGCCTAGCAGTGAGGGCATAATTTGAGCTCTTGCCTTCACCTGTTGCACAGTATGTGAGCCTGCTGCTATACTGGAAGCACCATGGACACTCCAGTTCTGACTTCAAATGTCTCCGCAGAAAGCAGCACAGACACTTGGAAGTCATCACCTTCTTACATCACAATTTTCCTTCCCAAACAACCATTTGTGCTCCTCCCACCTCCAACAATCCACTGCTACTGAATGGTAGGGACTGAGCAGGATTTCCCAGATGTAACATTTGGTGTAACATGGTGAAATGTTAACTGGTTGCAGTTCATGTGGCAATGCAGTGGGCAGGATTGTTACTGACTGGGAAAACTGAGGCTTCTCCAAGCTTTGGGGTAAAAAGTGAGAGTCTCTGCTTGTTAAACAGAAATGTATAATTCAGAGAGCCCTCTGTTTATACCACAAAAGCATCTGAGACCAGGGAGATGCTGTCTTCAGGAATGCAGTATGACTTTCAATAAAAATAAAAATAGCCAAAATTGCATGTATGACTTCATTGGTATAAAGCTAAACATATATTACACATTAAAACAACTTTCTCCAATCTAAAAGTTAGTTTTTTCAGTCTTCTGATTTAATAAGTACCAGGGCTCTGGGCATTATACCTGCTGTGCCAGGTGACGAGTCAGCCCAGGCTGGCCTGGCCCTCAAGGAAACATGCAGTTGGAGTAAATGGGACATGGACACATGGCTTTGAATAACTTATCCATTTCCCATAATAAAAATAATAATTTTATTAACAAAATAGTAATATTGATATGCCAAGGAATACATTACTTCGTCTGCCAATAGAGCTGGTCGTTCTTTGCCAAGCTCTTTTGTCCAAGTTTGAAATAGACATGGTTGGTGGTTAGTTATATGGTGCCATCTGGATATGTGACAACACTAAATGACTTCTCTACTTTTCTGACCCCAAAACTGTATCACAGTGGGAAACAAACTGCCCTGATTATCTACTGAATTCCAAAAACTAGGTCACATTAGAGAGGTAAAAGTGTTCACCTCAGGTGAGCCTAATGTTTCCAGGGGGAAATTTCCTTGGATGAAGCCCAGTGTAAAACAAACTCACTTTGCTCACAGTTTCTTATTTTGTGTATGTAGCAGGGGTCTGGATCCAAGAGCCCTAAAGTCCAGGTCACTTGTTATGGGTTAGTGACCTTTGGCAAGACTTTCACCCTCAGGTCTTGGTGTCTTAGGAACCTGTCCCATCTACGGCATTCCAGGATCTGCTACCACAGTGTTGTGATAATTTAGCGGCAACTTAGGAGGTCACTTTTGTGGACCTTTGTATACCAAGCTAGCTCACAGCAATACAGGAATATAAGGCCATTGGAATAGTGCTACACACAATTAGATGGTCAGCAAGCCGAAAGTTTACCTGAAAGGTAAAGCACGTTCCCTTCTGGACCTGCACCTCATGACTCCTCCCTTAATTCAGCTGGGGAGCAGCAGCAACAAATCTGCACGCTGCCCTAACTCCCCTACACTGAAATAACAACCTTGTTGGCGAGGAAGGTAGGCTTGCAGGAAACTTAGGTTTGCTGACACTCCGGGTTTGTGTTAGATCGGCTGCCCTGGCTCCTCTCAGAAACCCGTGGCTTCCCTCAGCATAATAAGAAGACCCAAGCAGATGTGCCACTTGGTGAATGTCAGACCTCACGTGACAGGACAGAGCTTAGACTTTAATGCCTGTGGCATATTTGGAATGGCGAATGTGTGGGAAGATAAAGGGAGGAATATTCTTTGAGGTATTGTGCTTAATGGTCTGAATAAAACATATTAATGATGGGAGAGCTGTTGTCAGAACTCACAAAACTATCTGAGCCCACTGGAAGCTCCAGCCCATGCTAGCCTTTCTGTCTTATTTCATGAGTGGTGGAAAAAGGTAAAAAAAAAAAAAAAAAAAAAAAAGGCTGAGAGGCACTTGTGAAGGGCATAGTCCAGGGACATTAACTCACTAAAATAGGGGTCCCCAACCCCCCAGGCCACAGACTGACATTGGTCCATGGTCTTTTAGGAACTTAGCTGCACAGCAGGAGATGAGTGGCTAGCCAGTGAAACTTCAGCTGCATTTACGGCCACTCCCCATTGCTTACATTACTGCCTGAGCTCCGCCTCCTGTCAGATCAGCACCGAAAAGCCTGTTTCCATTTCCAATATCCTATCTTTGTGAAGCAGGGTTTTCTGCAGTAACAATCACCAAAATGATATCATGGATCAGACTGGACATAAGCAAAACGCTTTGGAGGTCACTGTTTCCTGTCACCCGTAGATGGGACCATCTAGTTGCAGGAAAACAAGTTCAGGACTCCCACTGATTCTGCATTATGGTGTGTTGCATAATTATTTCATCATATATTATAATGTAATAATAACAGAAGTCAAGTGCACAATAAATGTAATAAACTTGAATAATCCCCAAACCATCCCCCAACCCTGGTTCGTGGAAAAATGGCCTTCCCCGAAACCAGTCCCCAATGTCAAAAAGTTTGGGGACTGCTGCACTAAATAACTGAGACCATGCTAGGATTGTAGAGTGCTTCTCTTCCCAGAAACCTTACTACTGCTTCAATACGGCTCTTATATAATAACAAGAGATTACATCCGAAAGGACTGAGAACCTCAGATTTTATCTAAGAAGGGGTATCCAGGGAAACTCAAAGACAATAGCAAAGACAAGGACAAGAAAACCAGAGAAAACTGTAGCCTCTGAAACCAGAGTTACATCAAAGAGTAACACAGCCTAACTCCTTGCTAGATAAACAAAACTTCACACTGAAGACCTATTTACCTCAGTTCTGTTTACTGATGCATCACCTCCACTTTTAAGAAAAAAATACAATGCATGCTAAAAGGCAGAAATAATCACTAAAAAGTTTGAAAGGGCAGATAACCACCAGAACTAAACTCAGATATAAGAAAGTTTTTGAAATTATCAGAGTGGGAGTACTACATGAAACAGTATAATGTTATTTGAAAATGGGGTTGGATTCATTGTAAATGGATACTGCAGACTCTAGGACAATCAAACAAATTTTTTAAAAAAGAAACATAATTGATAGAAAAGAGAAAAACAAAATCATAAAATACTCAAAACAGAGAACACAAGAAAACAAAACCAAAATGAAGATAAATGTCACAGTCTCTGTCTTTTAATTGATATATTTACACCATTCACATTTGAAATAATTATTGATAAAATTCTATTAATATCTTCATTTTTTAGTGGCCTTCTATTTGTTTCCTTTTTAAAATTTTCTTGTCTTCTCTGTTTTGAGTATTTTATGATTTTGTTTATCTCTCTTCTACCAATTATGCTTCTTTAAAAAAAATTTTATTGATTGCCCTAGAGTCTGCAGTATCCATTTATCACAACACTGCAAAGGCTGGATCAGCAGCAGTGGGGCACTGCCAGGGAGGGGGCACACAACTTCACTAAGGGTACCTGGTCCTAAACCCAGGGATATGAGGACCAATGGGAGTCCCAAACTTCACCTGCACGTAGACCACTTATGTACCTAGTCCCAACTTGTACCCCACATCTTTAAAATAAAATTTTAAAGAAAGAAAAGAAAGACAGAGATTGACTAAAGTATACACTGAATACAAGAAACTTAGTTTAAATACAAAGATGCAGATTGATTAAAAGTAATGGAGAAAGATATTTCATACACTAATCAAAGGAAAACTGAAGTAGCTATGTTAATTTCAACCAAGGCAGACGTTAAGGCAAGGAACCTTATCAGGGATAAAGAAAGACATTATATAATAATAAAGGGATCAATTCTTCAAGAAGACCTACAATTTTTAATGTGTATGCATCTAAAAAAAGAGCATCAAGATATGTGAGGCAAAAACTTGCAGAACTGAAAGGAGAATAGGTGAATCCACTGCCACAGTTGGAGACCTCAACCCCCTGTATCAGAAATGGGCAGATCCAGTAGGCAGAAAATCAGTATTGACATAGTGGAACTGAACACTATTAACCAACTGGATCTAATTGACATTGATAGAATATTTCATTCCCAAACACCAAAATACACATTCTTTTCAAGTTCACATGAAAGGTTGACCAAGATAGGCCACATTCCGGGCCATAACATGTATCTTTAAAGTTTTTAAAAAATTCTAATCATATAAAGTATGATTTCAGATTGCAATGAAATTAAACCAAAATCAATAACTGAAACAAACAGTTGGAAAATTTCAATATACTTGGAAATTTAAAAATACACTTCTAAATAGAATATAAAACAAAGAAGTCACAAAAAATTTAAAGTATTTTGAACTAGACAAAAATGAAAATACAATTCAACAAATGTGTGGGATGCAGTGAAAGCAGTGTTTAGAGGTACATTTATACCATTGAGGATATATATTACATGAGAATAAATAATTAGAATCAATAATCTAAGCTTCCATCTTAGGAAATTAGAAAAAGAGCAAATTAAATCTAAAACAAACAGAAGGAAAGAAATAATAAAAATGAGAGCAGAAATACAGTAAGTCCTTAAGATCATTGATAGATTCTTGGAAACTGACTTTGTGACCAAAAATGTATAATGAAACCAATTTTTTTTTCTCATCAACATTGTAACAAAATGATGTTGAATGAAATTTAGTTATAAAGACCTGCTATATATCATTTTGCTTAAAGTCACGATTTCCAAGAACTTATTGAAAATGTTAAGAGAGGACTTACATGAAATGAAATTGAAAACAGGAAAGCAAAGATAACATAAATAAGACCAAAACTGGGTTGCTTGAAAAGATAATAACATTGATAAAATTCTAGTAAGGCCAATGAGAGAGAGAGAGAAAGAGAGAGATTATTAATGTCAGAGATGAAGGTGAGGCCATCACTAATGAACCAATGAGCATTAAAAGGATAATAGAGGACAATTATGAGAAACTATATGCCCACAGATTTGATGACTTGAATGAAATGAAATAATTCCTTGGAAGGCAAAATCTTCCAAACTCATACAAGAAGAAACAGATAATCTGAATAGGCCTATATTTATGAGGGTGACAATTAAATTCATGTATTCATCCTAGCAAAAGTACTACATACCTCACTGCTGAATATTACTATGGTAACCTTTGAAGTACTCCCCTTGGGAGGTTAGGCACCAACGCCAGTGCCTAGTCCATCCATCAAACCCATCAAAGTGATTTTGGAACTCTTTTTCTGTTGTATTACTCTTGATGTCTTGAATGTCATCAAAATGTCTTCCTTCCAATATTTCCTTTATATTCAGTAAAGAAAAAAGGTCACTGGGGGAAGGTTTGTAGGGAAGGTGTTAATACAGTTATTTGTTTACTGGCTAAAACTCCCTCACAGACAGCGCTACGTGAGCTGGTACATTGTCATGATGCAAGAGCTCCTTCAGGACCACTTTGCACACACCTTTCTCTTGCCAAGATTCTCAGTTAATATTTTCCTGTTTCTCTATCAATGGTTATTTGGTCTGCTATGCTTTTCACAGTCAGCTGACAATTTTGATACATAATTCATCACATTTTTGCAATGCTTTAAACAGTCCTGCTTGTTACTGGCCATCCTGACCTCTTCATCAGTGATGCTTTCTCTCCCTTCAGAAAAATGCTTAATCCATTTGTACATTGTCATTTTCTTCATGGCATTAATCCATATAAACTTGGACTAACATGTCCCTGATTTCACTTTCACTCTTGCCACATTTAACAAGAAATTTAATGTTTGTTCATTGCTATAATTCAAACTCCAACATTCTCACAATGACAGCTCTGATAGCCTTTCCAGAAAAAGAGTTCCAAAATTGCTTTGACAGGTGGATAGGTGCTGGTATCAGTGCATGAGCTTCCCAAGGGGAGGACTTCAAAGGTGACCACCATGATATTCAGCAATGAGGTATGTAGCACTTTTTCTAGGAAGAGTTCACAAACTTAATTGTCGGACTTCCTACTGAGGAAATTGAATCTGTCAAAGAAGAAAGCACCAGGTTTTATTGGTGAGTTCTACCAAACATATAAGGAGGGAATACCCATTATCTATATTATTGAAATAGAGAGGACACTTGATAGCTTAGTATATGGCATTATATAAATTACATTACCGTAATATCAAAACCAAACACATTATAAGAAAGGAAAACTACAAATGCACATCTCTTATGAATATAGATACAAAAAAATTCTCCCCTAAATCTTAGTATATTGAATGCAACAATGTATTAAAAATTATATACCATGACCAAGTAGAATTTATCTCAGGTATGCAAGGCTGATTCAACCTTCAAAAATTGATTAATGTAATACATCACATCAACAGGTTAAATAGGAAATATCGATAGACATAAAAAATAATTCTACAAAATCCAGCACTCATGACAAAAACTCTCAGCACACTATTAGTAGTTTGCTAGGGTTACCATAACAAACTACCACAGAGTGGGGGACTTGAACAGCGGAAATTCATTTTCTCATAGTTCTGAAGGACAGAAATCTGAGATAAAAGTGTTGGTAGGCCTGGTTTTTGAGGCCTCCCCTTGACTTGAAGTTGCCTGTGGTATCTTCTCCTTATATCTTCAAATGATCTTCCCTCTGTGCATGTGTGTGTCCAAAATTCTTCCTCTTATATTGGATTAGGGCCCACTTTAATGACTTCACTTTAACTTAATAACCTCTTTAAAGAGCCTATCTTCAGGTATCGTGACATTCTAATAAATTAGGGGTTAGGACTTCACCATATAAATCCTAAGGAGACATAATTTAGTTAACAACAGAGGGGATTGCCTCAACTTGATAAGGAACAAAAGAACATCTACAAAACAAAACAAACTACAGCTAACATCATACTTAATGATGAGAAGTTAGATACTTGTCC
This sequence comes from Tarsius wallacei, assembly GCA_963574415.1. NCBI lineage: Eukaryota > Metazoa > Chordata > Mammalia > Primates > Tarsiidae > Tarsius > Tarsius wallacei. Next base: position 1,308 of record CAUYQG010112361.1, on the reverse strand, counting down.
CCTAAGATTGGGAACAAGGCAAGAACATCTCCTCTCACCACTTCTACTGAACATTGACTTGAAGTGGTAGCTAATGCAATGAGATCAGAGCAAAAATGAAAGATATATAACTGGAAAGGAAGAAATAAAACAACTCTCTGTCTGCAGATAATGTGATTGTCTCTATTGAAAACTCCAAAGAATCAACAGAATCAAGACTCCTGGAATGAGAATCATTCTTTACCTGAATATAAAGGAAATATTGGGAGGAAGACATTTTGCAATTATAACGTTAAGCAATTAATTTTGCAATTAAGACATTAAGCAATTATAACAATGTTGCAAGTTACAAGGTTAATATACAAAAGTTGATTGCTTTCTTATTGCCTTAATCTATTTGGATTGCTAAAACAAATTACCATAGATTGGGTGGTTTATAAACAATTTAAGTTTATATGTATCTCTCATCATTCTGGAGGCTGAGAAGTCCAAGGCCAAGTTTAAGGCACCAGCAGATTTGGTGTCTAGTGAAAACCCACTTCCTAGCTCATCAATGGCCATCATCTTGCCATGTCCCCACATGGTGGGAAGGGCAATGGAAGTCTCTGGTGCCTCTTTAATAAGGGCACTAATCCCATTCATTAGTGTTCTGCCATCACAACCTCATAGCCCCCAAAGGCCCATCCCCAAACACCCTCACATTGAGGATCAGGTTCAGCAATTGAATTCTGGGGAGAGGGACACATATACATATATGTGCTATATATGTATAGCACATATATACCGTCAACAACCAATTTGAATTTGGAATTAAAAGCATTTACGTCAACAACAAAAAGGGAAATACTTATGCACAAATCTAACATATGTACAATTTCTATATAGGAAAAATGATAAAACTCTGATGAAAGAAATCAAAGAAAGTCTAAATAAGTGAAGAAATTCCTATTAGTTTATAGAAAGTCTCAACATTGTTAAGATGTCAGTTTTTCTCAGCTTGGTCTGTAGATTCAATTAAATTGAAGTAAAATCCCAGTAAGTTACTCTGTTGATATCAACAAATTGGTTTTAAAATTTATATGGAAATGCATGAGTGTCAGGAAGATGGTGGCCGAGTCAGACTATGTGAGTCCCAGTGTGAGTGAGTGTACGGAAAATTTTGTGTATGTGCTGGTGAGCAAGTGGGTGTGTGAGTGGCTGAGTGAGTGAGGGCTAGGGAGCTAGCAGCCAGGGCTTCCCGGGAGCAGAGGCTGGTGCTGCAGGTGCTCGGCCCCTAGCAATTTTCAGGATGTAGAAGCCAGGTGCTATTTAAAAAAACAACAAAACCCT